>JABFFC010000309.1:0-27857 GCA_013623535.1 Fusarium penzigii | reverse complement strand
TTGCCAAGACAGAAAGAAGAATAAAGAGAAGGGTAGAGAAAAGTTGGATTTGGAGGGGGAGACGGAATGAAAGGAGGATGGAGGGGGGGTAGAAGGGGTTAGAGCTTGGTTTGGCACAGGAATGCCCAGAGTTTCTAAGACAAGGTATAAAATTAATGGCTTTCGGTCGTGTGTGTGTGAGTGATAGATTGAGAGGGATGAGTGTAGTATAATAAGAAGGGAAGGGATTGTCGTCTTTTTTCTCTTTCTTTTTCGTCATGAGGGGGGGGAATTGTTCAGTCTCTTTTTAATTATCGTATTCAGGTTCCCAACTGCATAGTAACTATCACCACATATACACCACAACCTATAGTATATTTCACCAACACTATAAATAACACGAATAACCACAACAGCACACAGCACAAACATCTTAGTTATTGCATCAGCACAACACCAAAATGTCCACGACCTCAACTTCAGCAGAAGGCCTCACCGCCAAAGGTGTCCCCAAGATGCCCTTCTGGCTCACCATCCTCCGCCTCGTAGCCATCATCCTCTGTCTCGGCGTCCTCATCTCCTCGGCCTACTACGTCTCCCGCCTGCAGTGGCGAGGCCGCTACTACGGCGACTCTGGCCCCGCGGGCTTCCTCATCTTCGACGTCGTCTACACCTGGCTCCTCTTCAGGTTCATGCTGGGGGCAGAGTACTGGGCGCCGCAGTTCTACTGGAGGATCGTCTTCATCGTGGGCCTGTCTCTCGGGATCGTCTTCTGGATCTCGGCTTGGGCTTGGGGTGCGAGTCTCAGCTCGCATCTGTTTACGTATTATGATGGGTGGTTTGGGCCGACGACGGGGTTCGATGGGTTGGGTGCTTCTTTGGCTGCCTCGTCTGCTCTCGGAGCGTTGGTGTGGTGAGTCTCTTCGTCCTTGGTCACTTTTGGTAACTTTCCCTGTCCACATATACTGACTGAATGTTGTTAAGGGTCTTGTTCATCATCATCACCGTCTTCTTCATTCGTGCTTGTCTTGCTTCTCCCTATGGATCATCCTTCCCTGCTACATTTCCCAAAAGGAATAACCCAGAAGCCAGTCAAAACAAGCCAGAACATACTGTTACTGTCTAGGTATCGAGTCGTTGTAGTTCTATTTCATTTTCATTTTCATTTTCAATCTCAATATCAAGTTCAAGTTCATGTCAAACAACAAACATCACGTGGTTATCGAGTACCTTTTGTTTTTTTGGTGAGACAAAACATGTTGATCTGATTTCTAAGTAATCGTTGTACAGGTGACTATAATGAAGCCATCACGATCCCGAATCTAGAAACAACGTCTCTTTTTTGGTGTTTTCCCTTTCCCAGTTCATACTCATATCCATTCATTCCTTTCAGTGTATCCCTCTCAAATCTCCTTCTCCATCCTTGCTCTCATTCCACCATGAAATTCAAGTGATCTCTGTCAAACTTGATAAAATCTCCATCCCATGTGACCTCCTACCTCAGCCTCTCTCATGAAATGCCTGGTGTCCTCTATGATGGGCCATACCAGACGCGATTGCTTGAAAAAAGAGACGAATATAACCGAAATGCAATGCGATGCGATGCGATAACTTGTTTGATGCATATCCCCTTAACGCCTTGTGTAATGACCAAATAAACGACAACAGACCGCAGAAGAAGAAAAAACCGAAAAGTGAAAAGTCGAAATCCTACTCAGACATTCAAAAGACCAAATGCACATGAGCGCGAAAATCAGAAACAGAAAACTGGACGGTCCAAAAAAGTAATGTGAGAGTGATCGGCTGACTTCTCCGGCTTCAGTCGTGGTGGAATGTTTGGTCGGCAGAGGGATGGAGAAGAGTAGGAGGGATGAAGGAAGAATGCTCTAAATCAGACAAGACGCGTCATGCTTTATCTCTTGGATCCAACAGTGAGTGTCGCGTCTTTCCAAAGACGACAGGACAAACCAAGATTCGTCAATGCAAGGCTGCTGATGTACGCAGCCGAGTCCCAAGATCCAAGTGATGGTGATGACCAAGACTAGGAGACAGTTATCCAGGACTCCGTGTCGGCGCGTTAGCTGTTGCCAAATGGATCAAAGTCTCTGTTATCAGTGATAACAAAGTTGTCGTTGCGATAAATGTCATCGTCGTCTTCAGCACGATAGCGCGGAAGCTGAGCGGCATTAATTCGCTCGAGTAAACCATCGTCCTGGTTTGAGGATCCCGCCTCTTGCACGTGGTTGTCGAAAAACTGTTGTATTCCATCAACATCCTGATTGGGCTGTTGTTGCTGCATTCCTCCAAATTGCATAGGAGCAGTCTGAGCGCTGCCAGTGAATTGTATGGCTGATCCGTCCAGAGGAGGGTACTGGTTCGACCAAGGGTACTGGTCGAAGTTGGTTTGTTGGTGAGAATTACCGAAGCGAGACAGGGAGTCGACAACTCTGGTACCAGCGTCAGGCTCCACGGGGATCCTGTCGGTGAGGTCCATGTTGTCACGCGGTGCGAATCGCCGGCGGCGACGGCTGATGCCCTCGTTGCGGGAGGGCTGTTGCTCAACAGGAGCAGCGAAGAAGGACTCAGCAGGAGTCGGGATGGGCGACTCCCCAAGAGGCTGTCTAGCGACAGGTGCGTTTCCAAAGGAAGATAGGACTTGAGGAAGATCCTGCGAAGAGAAAGATGCATTTGGGGCAGCAAATGAGGCCCCAGGTAGTTCCTGGAGAGGCTGGGTGGCACCCGAGGCATCCAACAGAAGAGTAGGGAGTTGAGAATCAGCCTGGGAGGAGAAGGATCCGTTGGCGTCCGCGAAAGACGTGTCAGGAGCAGCAAAGGACGCGCCAGGGAATTCCTGGAGAGGCTGCCCAGCGCTGGGGGCGTTAAGCGGCAACGTAGGAAGCTGAGGAGCATCCTGCGAAGAGAAGGGTGCATTGAGAGCGAACTGAGGCTGGGATGAGTTCCCAGTCATTTCAGCATCAAGCTCCCGTGCGTCGACCTGCTGAGCAGACGTGGACTGCTGGCCATCTTTCTCCTGACTCTGAGAGCGATTGTCCTTCGTCTTGTAGATTCTTGGCTTGATCTCCCGGGTTCTCTCCTCCCCGGTTTGTTTGTCGACGTAAGTCTCAAACTCAGGCTTACGGCCCTTTCGTCGGTACTGTAACACGAAATGGTTAGTGAAATTCATTTTCATTACTCCTGGACATGAGACACTCACATCCGCTCTGTCAGTGTTAGCTGCACCCCGCTTCTTGCCAGCTTCGTCCTTTTCGTTTTGTTCCCGTTTTGCTTCTCCTTCTATCACACGGCGCGTCATGTCCTCATGCTTAGCATTTCGAACTTGTTGTGGGAGACGCTCGTATTCGCCAGGATCAGCTCCGAGAGTAATGGCTCGAGCTTTCCACTAATCACGCTCTGAACCACACATCACCGTGGTGTCTCGAAACAGACCCTCCTTTTCATCACGTCTGGCGCGTGACTTCTTAGCCGCCAAATTGTTGCGCTGACGGGCTAGATCTTTCTCAATTTGTGCTCTTTGTCTGTTAAATTCTGACGCAGATTGAGCGTCAGGAGTGTTGCCCTCAGGCACAGTGACATATGTGTCCGTGTATTCCTTGGGAGGTAGATCAGGGATCTTTGATGGTCCGATGACAGGTGGGTTGACCAGCTGGCGTTGTATTTCGGCAGCCAAGAGGGCCTCGCGAGTTTCTTTCTCGCTTTCTGTGATGTTTCCAAAGGTGAGACCGGCTTCTTGGAGAGGGAAGCCTGCCCAGGTGATGTTGGATCTGTTGTTGGAGTCCTGAACCATAGGAGTCACAGGAGTTTGTCCAGGAATCAAAGCACTGCCACCGTTGGCGGCAGCGTTGTCGGGGGACGACTGGATGTTCATTGAGCTAAAAGAACCCAGGTTGAGATTGCCCGAAGTCAAGGCTCGCGATTTGCTTGATCTCTCATCATAGAACGCCTGAGTGAAATATTTCACATCACGCGGAATGTGGCCGTTGTCGGCAGTGGGAACAGCTGGGCTTCCCTCCTGGCGACCTCTCTTTGATCTGTTTGGACTTGACGACGGAGCCGAGTCGCTTCCAGCGTTGCCAAGCTTACGCTTGCCGCCTATCTTGCGAGAAGCCATGACGACGTCTGTCAAAAACTATTCATCAGGGTTGTGGTTAGAGGTTGCAGCGACATCACGAGATGAGCCAGAGCGAACTTACGAGAAAGAATTCTTGAGAGAAAAGATGTATCAGAAAGAATAATCAAGTCTCAAGTCTAGAAATGTATCCAGTCGAAGAAGAAAGGGCTTGACGCGTCCAAGGTGGAAGAACAAGAAATGTTCAAGGTCAGTCAAGCGCGTTACTTGCCAAGGAACGATGCAAAAGAGGCGTGGATACGACTAGTTGAGAGAAAAGAAAAAGTGATGAGAGCAGTAAAAAGATACTGATGATCAAGATAAAATAGGTATCTGTGTGTGTGTCTACGAGATAGAAAAGCTTTCTCGTGGTTGTTAGGAAATAGGTGGTTTTTTTTTGGTTGGTTGAGGAAGGGTTGCAGAGTTGGTGAGAAGTGAAGGAGAAAGTTGTGGGCTCTTCATGCAGACTTGTTGAGCAGAGGTTGAGGGACGTTTGCGGCTCTTATCTCAGCCGGGACATGATGGCAACCAGAACTTACAGCCCCAGGCAACACGCGGCTCGACATCAACTGCACTAGGATAGGTATACCTCTATGGCAGACCATCTGGTCTACAATCACATAATAATCTCCAACTATTCTATAGATTCTCTAGAAAGGTGACAAAACATGGTTACGAAAACCACAATCCTCTACTCTGATTCACTTCCAAGTCTGGTCATGTTTACTAAATCATCATATGAATCTCAGGGGGTCGACGCTCCAAGAGGTCCATCTAGTCTCGTCAACTGGTACCTCATATCGAGCAAACAATGTCCCAACCATTCCCATCACTCTCTCCCCCTCATGCCAATGCCATAACAGTGCAGTGAATGACCCCTATGAGCTTCCACGCGTGACTATAAACCTGGGGACATTCATCACTGCCTAACATAACCCACCCATGGTTGCGTCCTATGATGCCACTGACAAGCGAACGTGCATCAGAGTAAACAAAGCCCCCCTTTTATTCCATCAGCAGTGAATTTGGACTGCCCAGAGGGCTTCTGTTAATAGCTCTCGACCAGTGATGGATCTTCTATGTGTCATTCTTGTTCTTCAACAGCATCATCAAAGGACCTCTTACTACAGTAAAGCACTTCGCAAGTCTTCAAAGTTGTATTCTCATCAGAAGCAAGGGAGAAGTATCACCAAAATCATCATTCACTCAACCAGATCATCAAACTAACTACTGGAACCTACAAAACATCAACAGACTTGGTCGTGTGGACCTTAACCACTTCCGCGAACGAGAGCCTCCCTCGAGACGACGAGCCGATTCGAACCTCCCTCTCTCCCTCCTCCCGAACACACGATTCTCTACTCCGAATAGATTTGCGACACCGAAGACACGAATAGGTCACATCAACTTCAAATTGATTTCTTGTAAGTGTTTAAACAGATCCATATCTTTTCTTCCTCCCTTCCTCCCTTTCCTTCCAACAGCCTCCTCTACCCTCTCAAGAGAGACAGCCGCCCCTTTTGTTCATTCACTTAATCAGCATCCGTTCATTCATACATACATAAGCAACGCTCAGCCAATTCATTCCTCGCTTCATACATCAAATGCTAACGATTGCCTCCCATGACAGATACCTCCCGTTCCCATTTCCGTTACCGTTACCGTTACCATTTCGATTTCGATTTCCAACCGTCCCTATTGTCCCGAGATCCCCTACGCCGCGTTCATCGAATAAGCCATCCAATCCCAAAATCCGACAATCCCTTAGCTCGACACTTACAAGGAATGCAAGCTTGACTTCCGCTACATCTCGTGCTAGCACTAAACTTATCTAGCAGATATGTACATTGTCACTAAAATGTCCGTCAATATGACCTAAAGTCCAATCAAGCCCTGCCAAGCCCTGCCCATGTTCTTTTCTAGAACTACCCTGTCAGAGAGCCAGCCCTGTGCCGTCCCCTGTCCATCGATAAAGAGCCAAAAGCTCTCTTCGTCTTTGTTGTTGCTCGCCCAAATCTTCTGGAACTCTGCCTCGAACTTGAGCCAATGCACTACGCATCACCTTGCTGAATTTACGCTGTGCACTTGTTAGCATTCATTCCACATCCTCATCTTCTTCACAATCCCCCTCAATGACTTACCTGATACTCTGTGCTCAATGTCACTACACAAGCTTCATGAGCTCTCACAATCGTCTCACACGCCTTGGCCACACTTGCTGACGCTTCCGATTGCAGTTTATCCGCGATCAATAATAATAGGAACGATCCCTGGAGCAAGTAGATACCGAAGAAGAAGGGCATAAACTCCAGCCCGGGATCGAACTCGAGAATCTGGTTGATGGCCTCGGCCGCTGCAACGGCATGGCTAGTTGCTGTAATGAAACCTTGCGACGAAATCCATAGATCTTCGTCGTCCAGGAGATTGATTGGATCCCATTTACCCGCCAGCAGGATGTGCAACACATGCATTACATGTGTTCCGTAAGCCACGACGATCCTGGTCTGGATGTCGCTCTCTGTTAATCGGTTAGAAGTGTTGGTGTGGACCGAATGTACTGATGGCGTGTTGATCTCGGCAGCCCCTTGGGGTTCACCATTCTCGTTGAGTTCGGCTTTGTCGTCTGCTGCACGGGGGACGTGCTTGCGTTCGAATGTCTTAAGGCTTTGTTCATACACTTCCAGATGCCTAGTGATCTCTGCCATTTGTGCATCCCACTCATGCGTCAAACGGAAGCCCATGCCGAAGAGGGGGTGGTTCTTGGCATGATGCAGGTCTACAATCTCTCCAAGAATCGTCATCAGAGGCAAGAAATAGCCAAAGATGCTGTGACCGCGGCATTCGTATTGTGGTCCACGAGCCCACGATCGACGCTCAGTCGTAAACCCTTCAGTCACAGGATTCAGCAAGTTCGAATCCGCGTTGGCACTTGAATTACTGAAATCTCCATTTTGCCATGCGTTGTCGTCCATCGGCTGCAGAAGGCCCTGGCATTCAATATCGAGAAGGAATAGAGGGCGATTGTAGCATAGAGCCAGATGCCTGTCGACAATGTAAAGGAGCCACCAGATTCGCCGCCTTTCCTCTCGCTCCTCTTCGCTAACATACGAAGGGTTGTTGCAGTGGAGATCATGTTCGTCGCTCGTGTCGTTGTCGACTCCGGTTCTCTCACGGTTGCTAGTTGTTGTACCAGGAGGAAGCTCACGCCCTAACTTGAGTTCACGCGCAAGTGACCAAGCAGCGGTCCACCATCTCATACTTGCACCTTTATACTCACTTGCCGACACCACAACGGCCAGATGGATGTAAGTTATCACGTCATCCAGACTTCCTGCTGCACCGAATGGCCCTGATTCGCCGCTTATCGTATCCATACTAATTGACCCAGGCATCGCCACCCCAAGGCCCCCGAGAGCAACACCATCAGCAGCTGGGCTTGGCGAATCGTTGGATGCAGTGTGAATCAGCGGTTTAAGAAGGTATACTGTCAGCTCCAAAAGCCTCTGACAGACCTTTGCCCGTGCTGACGGTGTGCTGGCCAGGAAAGGGCTGTCGCTCGTCTGAGCCGCTACCCAGAGCATGCTAGCCAACAGGGCAGGCTGGCAGTGCCGCGGCTTGGTGGGATCCAACAGATAACGCTTGCGAAGAACAAATCCTAGGACGTAAGGGGACATCGGGTGCATCTGCGCCGACGAGGACGAGGCAAAATACAATTCGAGGAGGTCGCAGGCTAACGAGATTGGGAGAATGTTGTTTAGATATGGTAACAGAGGCTCGAGCACAGGATACCGCAGCTTCGTGCCGCTGAAGCTCGGTTGGGATACTTGGGGTTGGAACTGCCCAGGCGGGGATGCCATCGAGAGACCTCCCCAATTGGGAGACGTTCCTTTGCCCAGATATCCCATGGGGCTGTTACCTATCCTGAATGCCGTGTTGTTGAAGTTTGGTGGGCTTTGAGTCTGCATCGAATACGGAAAGTCGGCGTAACTTGGCATGCTTGTTCGTCCATCAGAATACTGCTGGTTGTTAAGTGCTGATGCCTCCATGGATGGCGCATCATAGCCGTGTTGCATGCCTCCAAATCCATTAAGGTCGAGTGCTTGGCTATTGACGTGATCGGTTTCCATCGCTGTGGGTCGAGAGCCGTACTTTTGCTCGCCAATCTCGCCGAGATTCTCGAGACCATCCAAGCCTTGCTGTCGCATAACCTCATCGGGATCCTTACTTGCGTGTGAGCTGGTGCTGAGATGGCGTTCGGAAGGCGCTTGTTGCGACGATAGGGTGCTGTTGGAGGTTTCGGGTCCCTTGTCGCTAGGTTGGTTTTTGTCGATCGAATCCTCATTCATCTGTCCATCTTGACCATCGGAAGACACTGCTGCTGCTTGAGCAGCCAGATCCTTCTTCGATGTCTTGCCTCTCTTCTTTCTCTCGCGGATGTATTCGCAACCTAGACCGAATTCTACCAAAGTCAGAAGTGGCCCAGTCGGTGCCGGGATGCATCAACGCCTACCGATACAATGTGCACAAGGATGTTGGCCGTCGCATTTCGTTCGCAATTGATTACACTGATCGCACGCTCGACTGATCCTTCGCCTGACAGGTCCTGATGAATTTGAGCCGGCTGAGCGCGGATTGTTTCCATAGGGGTGTTGCCGTTGTTTCGACATAGGTCCTGGCCTAGATAAATGGTCATGCGGCATGGCTATCTGCTGGGAGAGGGATTGAAGAGGATACTGGGAGCCTTGGCCCATCGGGTCGAGCGTGCCAGCCTGCATCGGTGCCTGCGGTACGGCTCCATTGGCGACTGTGGAAGACTGGATGTTTTGGTAAGGGGAAAACCGCTGAAGAGGGTTCGACAACATTTCGTCTGATTGATGTTTATCGCAATAGTTTGTCGCAAGGATAGTCTCTAATTTGGACGCGGCGATATTGGCCCAACAGCGCTAACAGGTGGCCAAGATACCAATAACTTTCATCAAGGGCCAGTCCTCTGTTGTTGTCGAGGGCGATAGTCAACTAATAACGATGGTGAGTTTTAAGCTCATGGGCAGAAGCTATACTGCGGGGAAATGATGAAGTAAATGGCAACGTGACAGGGGCAGGTTCATGACTGGGTTGCATGCCAACAAAGGGGGGCAGTCAGATCAGTCCAAGATCAACAGCGATGGTCAATGAAGTAAGCCATGAGTAAGGAAATGAACAGCTGAAGTATGCTGAATCGGGCAGCATACGGCTACCACAAGATAAAGCAGCCCTGAGGCAGCGGCAAGGATGAATGATACAGGACTGAGACGAATTCAGGTCATGTAAGATGTAGTAATCCGGCATAAAAGCAGGAAGATGAGAATACATCATGGGGTGCAGAAGGTAGGGCAGCTAGGGAGGCAACACGCATGAATCGGGATGCGATAGGAAGTTGAAGCAGACTTACTTGTTGAATAAGGGGCAGATCATGCCCGTTGACAGAGATGTGCTGTTGGCAGTTACGTCGTGGCTGTGGTATGTTATTCGATCAGATGGGACAATATTTGCAACAGACGACTTAGACGAGTGTGATATCTGTATGGTATATGATTTGATCGTGTAGGGGTCGTAATGGGATGAGTCAAACGGATCAGTTCGTCTATGACAGCAAGGGATACTGTCAATACCAGACCGAGGTCGTGTTGAACATAATAAATGAATCCAAGTTGGCAAAAGAACAGAATCGAACGCCGGCGCGCGCGTTGTCGGATGTTGGAAGGGTTGGACAATATCAGGCCAGGCGGGTGAGAATGAGAAGCGCTGGTAGGCGGATCTTTCAAACTGGGGATGCTTTCCCTTGCATATACATATAACTTGCCCGAATCCAAAAATCCGGGTTCAAAGTTGGCTTCTTTTTCTGAGCTGGACGGTTCAGATTGGAGGGGGTTTGGCTCAAGATTTGCACAGTAGTACCGAGACTTGGACTGGCGATGAGATTGAAGTTGGAATCAACAATTTGACCGACTGACTGACTGACACCAACTGACAAAAAAGAGGAGAGGAGTGGGTATGGTTTTTTTTTTCTTCCCTTCTTCCTTTTCGTCCTCTGGAGAAACTCCACGAATGGCTCGTGATCAGCGAGTCGGAAACTGGGGCGGGGGTCCAGGCACCTGTCGACTCCCAAATGGATCGCTTAACTTATTAGTCTAGCTCCGAGTCGAAAGTTCCTAGGCCATGTTAGCTTGGGGGAGTCCGGGGGTCCTGGTCTTATGGCGCGGGCGAGGTCCCCCCGAGGAGTGGGTTGCTGTTTTTTTTTTTCTTTCTTGACTGGCAGACGTGGAGTGGTGGAGGGACAAATTCCCAACTTTTACCTGAGTCTTGGAGGGACGTTGGAGGTCTGGCTTACAGGGACGATCAACTCTACGTTAATCCCTCTCTCTACGAGCCAGCCCAACACTTACTTAACACTCTATATATGGGATATATGACCACCCTCCCTACGACTTTCTCTCTCATACTCTCATTCCCTCACAAACACCAAGCCTAATGCGTTGGAGTCATTGACCGACGGCTTCGGGCTTTGATCCAAGTTGCGAGGTCATTAATGTCTCCAATAAGGACCATCAGTCGGTCTCCTTTTTCATGTGCAGTCCAATCTAGGATCTAGCCCACCGCTTACCTTTCCCATGTCTTTATGGTACTGACCACTAATAATACCGGAGTCACATTAGGAGTCCGCGGCCACTCGCTCCAAGCCAGTTCAGACCTTGAACTAGGGGTCAGTATGCTCCCCGGTACACTTTCTGGACAGAAATATCGAGTGCATGGATGGTGAACGGATGGGTGTGCTGTACCGTGCGTGCATACTCGGATATGGTGAACAGCCCCGTTCGGTGAATTGCCTGGTGCAGACACATGCTCTCATCGTGGAAAGGTTGATGAAGATATCAATAGAAAGATCACGGAGCTGGCTCCACATCATCTTTATTTCTTCGTGGAGTCAGTTGCTGTCTTTTCTAGGTAAGGAACTGTAAGTGATGTGCCCGTCTTTGGCGAATTGAGCATGGCTATTGCTCTCATGGTGATATAATTTGCCGTTCTTTGTTACCGATCGCCCGTTTATGCGCGGCCGTTGAATCCTTCACAAACCACCATCTCGGCCGCCCGGAAGCTCTCACGCGTGTCGATGAAATGGCAGGGTGTGCGCGTACGTGTCGAGACACAAGGGAAAGCTTCATGTGGCGTTGAAGATATTTCAACCCTTGATCAGTATCGACCACTTACAATTCTGACAAGGGTTGCGTGTTAGAGAGTGAATGGATATGAGAGAAGCAATATTACCCTCTTTGCGAGACTTGGATGGTTCCTTTTCTTTTCAAGACATGAATATGAATACTTTAATACCATAGTCCAAGCTGCGAGATCGTGCAGATGTGATCTGGGGATTCTGGGGTGAGGATCGTGATCCTGGATCTGCTATGTCTGAACCAACGAGGCGAATCCCATGAGCATGACTGATCGACAGGAAGATGTCTCACACAGGGAAGTGGGTAGTGTCATGTGCAGTAGACGCCAGGCTGTACTACGTGTCTTAACATCATCATCCCCGGATTTTCTTGTATTGGTGGTGCCCTGCTTAGAAGAAGCTTGGATCCGAGCATCTATGAATCGAGAACCTTTGTAATGTTTAGGGTCTGGCATTAGGCTTGAGGGGCGGAGGCGGAAGCATCGGTCCAGGCGACGAATCTCTTGCCTTGGGGAGTAAGAACAAGGGTCATGCATATGGCCTACTCATTAACTGCCAACGACATGCTAAGAGGCCACCTTCACTCTGATACAATTTGTGTATAGTCATGTAAATGTCCGAATATCATGGATGGTTAGCTAGAAGGTACAATCTGCAACTAAAAGTGTCTGCCTAGAATAAGGAATCCACCTTCCATTTTAAGATTCGTCCTTTAGAACTTCCACTTTCATAAGCTCTGAGATGGAGGTCGGCAAGTGCTACTGACATGTAATGCCGTTACAGGGTAGGAGGCACAGAGGACGCAAATCGTCCTGTCGTTCACAACTAGTAGATCAACATAAGCTTTCAACCTTCCACACTCAACATTTCCAAGACGGCATCATGAAAACTGCAAAACTTCACGTATTTGTTCATGCTATGAAATTTCTAGCTGGATGGTTGCTCAGTTCCGGCCTATACCTACGGCAGGGTTGACACCTGTTGCTATGCTACAACTACAATTCTCGTCCTTATCCGCCCATCATTTTTTACCTGAACAAGTGGATTAGAAGATTCCCTGGCTCACCGACATGATCAGCTGGACAAAGCTTGGTACACTGTTCACAGAGTGCGGAGCACAGACTACAATGGTGTCAAATATATCGTCGAACGAAGAAGAATACTCTCACTGCTACCAACTTCAGCCTCATGGGGTTGAGATACTACATTCAATCTCGCCTGCCACCCCTTTCACAACAATGAAAAACCCCATAGCACAAAGGATCGACACCACCACCGGAACATGTCTCTTGTGGCGCCGAGACAAATGCTTAAAACAACGGGGTCCGGCCCGATTTCCCCACACTCTCCTTGATATCCATCCATGCATCGTCTTGCATCCTGGCATCCTTGCCACTTCATCAACGCCATTTGCACCAACCATGCTCCATGCCCAGAGCTCAAACAGGGGCCAATATATCACAATGCACACCACAAGACACCTCTGCCAACTTCCCCAGTTCGGACGTCTACCGGAACACAACAGTTGGCATATTCGACGCGGCGCGATCTTCTGCGGATTGCTGCCGTTCATCACACACCAGCAACCCCTCCCGCCTGGTCCTCCGGTAGCTGTCACATTGCAGCCCTCCTGTTGACTTCCAAGCTTACCCCTCTTAAGTCCAGACAACATCTAATGGAATCCACACGGGCTGCAGAACATCATGACCCTTGCTTGACCAGGCAGACTCATTCCAGACCCTGCCCACACTATCATGACAATTTGAAGCATTTTAATCGCCTTCCAAACGCGCTCTGACTTATGGCAACGAAATATGCCCATGCCCAAACCCAGGCGATTAAAAGCTTGGCTATAATATAAACCTACTTGGTACAGTCATGGTCTAGACTCACATAAGAACCTTGCCCAGCTCCTGTCCCACACATCTCCTGCCTGCTTGTCTTGTCCCATCTCTACCTCCCCATTCTCATCGATCGACTCAATCAACTGAACAAAAAGGAGTTATAAGGCAGGGGGTGCAACATGAACTTAGACTCCTTCTCGATGCACTTCGAACATATCCCGAAAACAGCCGCATGATCCTGGACCTGGACTATTACCCATGTTCGGACCTGTGTAACCACCTATACCAAGAGCCAATTTCTCTCTCCATCAGATCATAATACGGGTCGAGTAACCTCGCAGGCTGGCCAAGTCTAAAATCTGACCATTTCGGCATACCTGTGATCTCATTTTACCACTTATACAGCACAAGCCAGTGTGGTGATAGAACGTTTTGGGCGACGGGAAGCCATCGTCCACCATGATCCGTCATTCACAATAAGTTAGACTGAAGCCTGTCCCAAGAAGAGTAGACAACCTTTTCAAATAAAGAATAATGACGTCGGGAAAGGTTATCCATCCAAATGACAATCAAATGCAAGATGAGGATCAGAAAACAGAATGTTTATTCATGCAACCATGTCAACGCCCCCATCACATAGTATCAGTTCATAAGCATCATTCAACATTGGCTTTTATTGCTTTTTTTTTTCTTTCTCTTTCCCAAATGGTACCCTCAACTCTCTATACAACACCTATTACTGCATTATCTAGCAATCTTCATCAGGAACCATTTCTAGCACTTTCGTACACGTGCACACCCAACAAGAAAGACCACAGGGTGCACAAGAGTTTCTTCCCGGATCCCTAGTCTAGACCTGGCAGCCAACCGCCGCCAGACAACGATGCTCCTAGTCCATCGAAAGCTGCCATTTGCTCGCGGTTATCAGCCTGTAGACTACCATTACTTTCCGGGTTGGTGTTGGGCGTATCTTGGTTGTTCCCGTCACCAAACATAAATACGCCACCATCCTGACCCGTGTTGGCCATTTGCCAGGCCTCGAAACTCTGATGCCAGCGTGCACTGTCGTTCAAAAACCACTCCTGGCCATCCATCCTCATTGACCGGTTCGGGGCCGGTCCATTACTGGTAGGTTGAACTCCAGAGACCGAGGTTCCCATACTGTTTCGATTTATGGGCGCAAATGAGCTCTGGTAAGAAGACATCGATGTTGTTACAGGAACCGGTCCCCATCCGCCCATCTGATCGGTGCCAAACGACATACTTGAGTTATCTACTGGTATGCCTTGCTGCTGTTGTGAGAGTGCCGATGTAGTCAATGGAGCGTTCGTCGTCATCGCATCGACCCCCGACTGTTGCTGCATGGGTCGAGCAAGCTGTGTTCGAGTGTATTGTGTGAGAGGACTGTAGTCAGCCCCAGACTTGAGTCCAAAGCCACCATCCGAGAGCGGAGTCGTCACATTGTTTGACCGAGGCGACGGGACCTCAGATGTACTATATGTACCGTGCTTTTCATCGACTCGCTGAAGAATGAAGGCGGCATCTTCAGGGAGCTCGCAGTTCCACTTTCGAGCCAATACGCTCAATATGCTTAGTGTCCGTCTTGCACAGAGCCAATCTTCTGCAATCTCCTCAAGATGTTTTACTCCATGTGTGATATCTCTGCGAGCCGTTTTTTCTGGCAAGTTGAGCAGATGGATTGTGCAGGCACTATGAATCATGTATACACCAATATTGCAGATCTGTCGCAGGTTCCAAAGCTTCTTGTATAGTCTAGTAAGCTTGGAGATGGCGCCCGCATTCGCTGTGCAGATACGGCGGGGCGAGACATGGGGAGGTAAGGGAGAGGCTGCCGGTGAGTATTTGAGAAAAGGGCGGAAGAGGTGAATATACTGAAGGTGGAAGAACATGCTGCATTTTTTGGTTAATGATGACGATATCCTTATACCTGACAAGGCAACTTACTGCATAAGGAGAACGTTAGGGAGCTGGCCCTCCTTCGGTTCAAATTCCTTTGGTAATTCTTTGCGCCATTCCTCGAGGCGTCTGTGTAGTTCGCTTAGCCTCTTGAGCTCTACAGCCTTCCCAGTTGATTTGCCAATGGTGTTGGGGTGATAGAAGAAAGCCAGAATGTCGCTGCTGATTTCGGATAGGCTAGATAACTGGAGAGCGACAGCACGTGTTCTCGAAGGCTGCTTGTACGTCTGATCGAACCCGTTGTCTGTATATGGCGACCAGGGCTGGGAATCCTCGTCGGGGAAAACGTCAATCTTGGAAACGTTGAAAGAGTTCCTAGGAATCTGTGGAATTCTGCCCAGATAGTTTGACCAGCACTTGTCAAACAGATAGCAACCCCAGAAGGTTATCCGCCTGGCGTCAATCTCGAAATCGCTCATTCTCTCCTTATCCAGCTGGCCGACGTCGAGGTTTAGGCCAATGTCCTCGGCCATTCGAAAACTCATGCCGCTGTATACCCATCCCTTGGCCTCTCTTGCACAGCCGGCTTCTCTCACCGACATCAGTGCCAAAGCCTGGACAGTGACTAGGCGAGGTTTCTCGTATTCGTCGTTCTCGACAATCAGTCGTTTAGCCTCGGCGAAAAAATGGTCGCCTCTCGTTCGGTTATCACCAGGTACGCCATATGCGCCAGGAACACTGGTGAAATGACAACCAAGAGCAAGCATTGCATTGACTAGCAATGAAGAGCAGTATGCCGTGCCTCGACCAAGACCAGCCTTACCTTTCATAAAGTCTCGAAAAAACATAGTTTTTGAAAGAGTGGTGAAATAGGGATAGTGCCAGTTGAAGTACATGTTGATGAGATGAGTGATGAGTTTGGGGTCCTGAGTAACGCGAGTCCAGGATGTGATGGGATCTTCTCCAGAAGAGTATTGCTCGGTATTCGAATCACTATCATCGTGGCTCGGGCCACCAAGATAGATGAGATGTGAGGTGCCGCCGATGAAACGGACAGCGCCATTCTCGAGTCTCAACTCGCCCATCTTCCCGGCCAGGTCTCTCTCGCCTTGAATATACTGGGAAGAGGTAGTGTAGTTGTCATTGCTCTGGTCCAGGTCGCCAGTATCATCACTCCCTTGCTGTTCAAGCTGCTGCTGCTGTTTGAGAATCTGTTCAGCCACAGTGTCTAGGCTGTTGCATGTTCTGATCTTGCGCACGATTGCTGGTACGTCCTCCTCGTCAGCATTCAAAATAGCCTCGATAAGGATCTGCAAAGTAGAGTTCCGGGCCTTCATGCTGTCAATTTTTTCGCGGTAAACGCCCTTCCGACGATGATCTGAGTTGGGATCGTAGACACATTCGGTGCCATAGACACTAGAACAAGCTGCGCAACTAGGCACAGCTCCATCGCACTTGGACTTGCGCTTGCGACAGGCGATGCAAGCAGTGCTAACGCAGCGACGTTTCTTTCCAGATGGGTCAGCTTCTCTGCGAGACTTCTTCCTCGCCGTCCCTGGACCAGATGCTGAGGGGTTCTCAGTCTGTACCATAATGTCGGAATGCGGGTCGGTCATGTTGTAAAATCCCAGCCCGACAGCCGTGGATTGGATGAGATAAGTGAGAGGAGGATGAGTGAGGATGTTATGAGGTTGAGACCGGGATGTTAGATGGCCAAAGGATGAATCGTCAGGAGATGAATGATATTATAACGCGATTCTTGCACAACCAAAGGTTTGATGGATAGGCCCACCACCCGGACTGTGGGGGATGAAGGGATGCAGAATTGGGTCAACCGGGGATGAATGATGGATGGGACTAGGAAAATAAGCGAAGATGGGATGTTCTGTGGTAGGGTGATGTGTCGGATGAATTCAAATGGGCACTTGAGAATCTGTCTGGTTTACAGTGAGGACAGGGCAGGACAGCTGAGATTTGGGCGTTGTCAAGATTGAGTGAAGCTTGGGGTAATTTCACTGATTTGTCACCAGCGACCTCGGGGCTGGGTACTTTGTCGCTGGGTGGTCGAGGTCGAGGTCGAGGTCGAGGTTCAGGTCGAGACTCGCCGGCACTGCCTTTTGCTTACGGGGTCCAAGAAGTAAGGAAGATAGAGCCGCAGGCGTATCAAAAGGTTACCTCAGATAATGAGTGGGATGACGATGGAGAAGATTGAATCGTGGTCATGTGGCGGGCGCGGGCGCAAAGTGAGTTGTACGCTGTGTCTGGTGAATTGGGCTGGACTGGACGCATCCATCCCACCCACCAAAACATGGGACGGCGGCGGAGGCAAAAAAAGGGAAAGGCTGAGGTTAAATAGAAAATGGACGTGAGGATAAGAACCAACACGAATTTAAAGTAAAAGGGGGGGTGAAGGACAACTACAAGAGACCAAATGCGCTATTGGATGGCTCTCGTCCTTTTATTATAAAAATGTGGTTGCGCGATGGGAGGTAATAATGTCAATTCCCTCAAACTGACATTGTGACAGGTGCGGTATGGTATGGACCGTATGGTACAGTGCAGTACCAGGTAGGCAGGCAGGCAGGTAGGTAGGTAGGTAGGTATGTTTGGAGGGAGTTGGAAGGGAAGGAAGTGATGTGCTTTTTCTCCCTCTTTTCGGAACCCCTTTGATTGAGGAAAGCATTCTAAAGGCAAGCATCAGGCAGGCTACAGCCCCAGGCCGCCCCTGCCGGCTATAACAGACCATTCAAATTCAGTTCAATTCAGTCGAGTTCCCGTTAGGGTCACGTTGACGAATGGGTTAAAGAGAAAGGGATACTGGTCATGAAGTGAGGGGGGGTCCCGCCTTCCTGGCTTGCTCTGACGACTCAGAGAAAAGATGTTATGTAAGTGAGTGAAAGTACTGGGTACTGTACAGTTAACTTTGGTGATTCCGCGCTTTAATCATGGATCACTAGGCCCAAGTCCAACCTCAAAGGGTAAAGTGAAATCCGAGGTGGGCAGTAACAAATACATTCTTTTAACGTATGGGAGGAAGGTGAGATCCATAACGTTATGCTAGGTAAGGGCAGGACCAATCAGCCGACCCAGCAAACTACAATGGCAAGTATTGTACCTTATTACAGCAAAAACATCTTTTCTGCCATGAGACAGATGCAGGGCCCAATCCTAACCTTGTTTTATCCCCGTTTCCATGGGTCTTGTCCTGTCGTGTGCGCCGTTCAATTGCAGTCCTTAGCATGTTCTGATGTCAACGACGAATGCCATACACATACAGTGTTCCCACCACTACTCTGTACAGACATGTTGATATCTGGTTGTTATCAGACACACCGGGCAACCCATCCCCAATAAATGTGACATGCGCCTCTAGAGCGGTAGTGCAGCCAATCCTGTAGTTCCTTGGATCGATCGCTGCTGGTAAGGTGCAGTCAAGGATGCGGTTCCCGATCTAGCGTATCCGGGGTTTCAATGATAAGGCCACAGCCTTCAAATCTGCTTGATAAGGTCGTTTCGAGCCTTGAGATTGGTCGCTGCCGCCCAGCACTTATCTACAAGCTTCGGATATCTTTTGAATGAGTCTCGATTCAGCCCGGCACTTTGATTGTCTATCTCCCTACCTTGCATCCCGCTACCTACCCCATCTGAGCTTGTTCAGTGGCGCGTGGGGAAGCGCATCATGAACGTTGGTGATGGTCCACCATCTTGGATGCGGCTGTAGTGTTGAGGACGATCCCAACACTAGACCACATACCTTGACCACCAGGCCAGATCACGACGCTGTAGTACATGCCGAGAAGACTCGGGTAACATCTGAAGGATTATCGTCTATTAATTCACCCGCTTAGCCGCACACCCACATCCCTCCCTTATGGATACTTGAGTATTCACAAATTGACCGGTGCACTACATACAGTAACTGGCTCAGGTTGTCACAACATCCATCTGTTTGGACGGAACGCAGACACTCAAGTCGATCCTTCGCGGTTACGGATTGCCCATTGCGCGCCTGACAGTTGCCACTCAGAATCAGGGAATTTTCGAGAACAAAACCAGGTTCTTGGTGCATCAATCTCCTGCAGACCGACATCATCTATTGACAGCATGGGATCCCGTCAGCTCGTTTGGATTCCGCGGTTTACAGCTCTATCACCCTCTCGTCCGATGATCTAGGGGGGCCCCTGGCTACGATGTTTCGGCAATTCGGTCACTTCTCCTTATATGTGGAGAAGAACAACGACAGAACCTGAAAAGTAATCCGTGACACATCAAGATATGCAGTACAATGCTTGAGAAGCTGGGGAAACACGCGAGAATTGAGACATTTAACTGCTAACGGCATTGTCGGATGATGAACTTGCATTCTCGAGCGGATTCCAACCCGGAAGAAAAACCTGGATCGAGATTGCCATCGCATTCGTCTGTTACCTTTTCAAAAAAAGGGTCTCTGTCGACAGGCCCGACTGGCAGGGAAATGAAGCTCCAGTATTGAGACATTCCCCTCCGAACCGGCAACAATGAAACCGAGGGAATTACCATCCATGGTAAGCATGAGTGATCCAATTGCTTACCAGTCAGCATCCCAGCTGTCCTCTTTCTTTCTCCGAGGAGCGCGTACAAGGGAAGTGGAGTTTGCAATCACCTTTACCCAGATTCACCGACCCAAGCCTGAGCTACTGCTTCAGTCTAAAACTTCATGGTGTTCCAAAAAGCGACCGTGATTTATAGTGCTGCTATTGTGAAGTCATCAGAGGCTTGGCGTAACGCATCTGTTGGATGGATGTGTTCATACGCACAGAGAGTCTTGACAACTAGACTAGCGAATGGATCTTTTGTTTTTGCGATATTGTCGGTCTACTGACTTAGCAGGTTGCAGTTTCTGCTGCAGATACACACGTCTTCCCCTGCATATGGTTGCTTCCAAAGCGTGGGCATGACCAGGAAAAACTGGTTCTGGTTTATGGTTTTCTTCATCCGGGCCGGTGGATGATTTCCAGAAAGAACTCACGCGTGGGGAATAGAAAAAAAGCCTCTCACATCATATTTCAACATCTCCAAGGTGCTTGTTAACAGTGTTGATACATACAAGGCATACCCGGCTATCTACCTTTTACTCTAACAGATGGTATATATTACACAGGCAAGAACAAGTCAAGTCTGCCTAGCATCCAGAACCCCTTTTCCCCAACTCTTCATCTTAAGCTCATGATTCAATCCCCTTGCTTGATACCTCTCTAGGCTTAACCCCGCTCAAGGTACCAGTTGTGTGCAAGCTGGTTGGTCAGGTAGCCGAAAGGAGTAGGCACTTCGGCCATACCCTTTCTCGCCACGGGGTGACGGAGGTAGACAGCCGCGCAGATATTGGGGTTGACCTCGAGGTAGCGAGGAATGAAGGCAAAGGCCGACATGAAGGGTCGGGGTTGCCAGGGGGTGAGGTAGGGCTTAGACTCGTCATATGGGTTCTCAGCATCCTTTCTCATGATCTGAGCCAGGCGGCGGACCTCCTGCTTGGTGAGGTTCTCCGTCTTGAGGATGTTGTAGGCGCGTTCCTTCAGCTCAGGGTCGTTGATACCCTCGAGACCCTTGTCCAAGACCTGCTTCTTGAACTCAAGACGCTTCTGCTGCTTCTGCTCCCGCTGCTTCTTCTGCTCATCAGTCTCCTCGGCAGGCACCTCTTCCTCGGGCTCGCCCTCAAAGGCTGGGTCGGCCTTGCGGAATGAGGGCATAGAACGGAGAGCCTGGATTTGGGCCTGGATCTCCTCAATAACCGACTCGTTGCTCAGATCGTTGGCACTGGCGTGGGGACGAGCAAGCAAGCGCTTGGCGTAATCTCGAAAGACGCGAAGCTGAATAATCTGCTTGGCCGTAAAGTTCTTAGTGTCGCCTCGAATAATCTCACGGACAGTCCTTAGGAGGACCTTGACACGGTGGACCTGAACAGCCAATTCGGCCTCCTCATCAACCTCAGCGGCAGCCTCCTCCGCTCCCTCAGCCTTTTCTGTGGCCTCAGCCTCCTCACCTTCTGTCTCAACAGCCTTAGCCCCGGCCTTGCCTTCTCGAGCTCGCTTCTCATGAGCATCCAAGCCGCCAATGGCCCGCTTGACTGCATGTTTCGTAGCGTCCTTCTGCTTTTGAACTCCAGTTCCATAGAGTACCTTTTCAACATCAACCTGGAACATGTCGCCCGGGTTTAGCTGATACGAAGGGTGGACCATCTGTGAAATGTTAGACATGCAAGCAATAGCGTTGCTGCGAGACAAACCTTCTTGCCATTGACCTTGACAGCACCGTGAATGACGAACTGACGAGCCTGTCTCACACTACTAGCGAACAGCGCACGGAAAACGGCTGTATCCAGTCTACGCTCGAGAGGGGCATAAGTCATCTGCATGTAGGGCGTCATCTCGTTAAAGTGTTCGGAAAGGGTCTTGTTGACGTCTCCGAAAGCCGATCGTCTATGGCTTGGATGTGAGGGATTTCGAATCCTTGAGCTGCCTTTTGGAGCCTTTGAGTAGCTCTCAGCTGTGATGTTGGAGGTCGATAAGCCAGAACCGCGGCCTGCAGCCTGCTCGGATCCGTCATTGGCAGCAAGATACTCGGGAGGTAGATCGGCGGCGGATAGGAGACGTCGTGAGAACTGGCGCACCCACTTCTTCTCGGGGATGTGCTCGCCGTGGTAGGCTCGAGTCTTGGACTTGGCTGCCCATTTCTGCTGGAAGAATGTGGCTCGGCTGGTGACGGGAGGTTGTCGTCCGACTTCACGGGCAATGTTGTACAAGTTATATTTGTTCCATGATTGCCTCAGTTTCTACGTTGAGATTAGACGTTAGCAAAAGTTCGATAATGTAATGGTCCGAGGTAGCAGTAGGCCACAGTGGCGGAATTGGATAGCCAGAGCTAGGAATTAATCACAAAGAACATACCGGTCTGTTAAGACTGAAGGCTCTCATAGGTTTACGCATCTTGACGAATTGAGGCCCTCAGTACTGAGAGCTGGGCTTGTCGTGATGAGCTTAGGGAGCCAAAATTTTGGTGGTCAACCGAACATGAGGCCACGGAAAATTGTGTTGTTCCGACAGCGATAGATTTGCGGGATGGAGGTGGGTGGTCCGGGCTCATCCGGCTGACATAATCGTGGAACACCCACAGAAGGAAATGTGGGACGCGAAAAGGGAGACGCGACTCAATTAAACACGACGCGTCTAGTATAGACACCCATGGCAGCGGTATTGTGACAAGAATCGTGGGGGGTAACGAGGACTAAACATTGATCATCTAAATTTCTTCTTCTACCACTCAACCCCGCTGGCATTTCCTTCATTGTAAACTCGTCTATATTATCATTGTGAAAATGCTGTCAGCTTCTTCACCCATACAATTCCCAAAAAGCTCATCTCCCCCACCGAAACGCTCTAAACCTCACGATCATGGCCCTCCAAGACCGAAAGCTCGTGCTGGGCCTTTCTTGGTTGATGACGACAACTCCGACTCAGACGATGAAATAGACACATCAGCAGCTCAGCGTTTGGCAAAGCGACCTATGCTAAGAGATCCTCGACAAGACCTTTCAGAAAAGACATCACCAGAGACTACTGCCACACCTGAAATCCTCGGAATAATTGATCTTGCATCGGATCGAACCGAAATAGACACTGCACGACCAACCAGTACGAGTCAGCGGTCATTTTTCTCAACAACTTTCTTGGAAACATTGACCACGAAGTCGTACACTGCCAAAACATGCAACGGCACAACAAAACCCATTAGCCAACGAAAGTCGACATCAGCCCCTACCTATGAGTCAATGGTAGCGGCTCGATCGAAAACAAAGGACGGACGAGCAAAACGGAGTTACTATGGAATCGATATACACAGCTTGATGAGTGCTGCTTCTGCTGAAATTTCAAGTAAACGCGATGCACCACCCGAGCCAAGCCTCCCAGTACAATCGATTGAGGCACCACAAGCCACAGGGAAGAAGCCTAAGCGTACGCTTCTGTGGACTGAGAAATACCGAGCCCGAAACTTCTTGGACCTGTGCGGTGATGATGGTACCAACCGGATAGTTCTGCAATGGCTGAAGAGGTGGGATCCTCTGGTGTTCCCAGGTGCAGCTAAGGCAAAACCCGTGATTGCGAGACGGCCGGGGGCTAAGGAAGAGGAAGAGGAGAAGCCGCATAAGAAGATTTTGATTCTAGCAGGACCGCCGGGCTTGGGAAAGACGACACTGGCTCATGTTTGTGCGAGGCAAGCAGGCTACGAAGTCATGGAGATCAATGCGAGTGACGATCGAAGCAAAGATGTTGTCAAGAACCGCATTCGAACTAGTCTGGGTACAGAATCCGTCAAGAATGTCAGCAACCGCAAAGTGGGCGATGGTCCTCAGAAGATAGCGCGGCCTGCTTGTGTCGTGGTAGATGAAGTCGATGGAGTCGTTTCTGGATCGGGCGGTTCTGGTGAAGGTGGTTTCGTCAAGGCACTGATTGATCTAGTTCTCTTGGACCAGAAGAACTCGGCGGGGACCCCGGAATCTGCCCTTTCAAACCGCAAGAAGAAGAAAGGAGACGACTTTCGCCTGATGCGTCCTCTCATTCTCATCTGCAATGACGTCTATCATCCTTCCCTCAGACCTCTTCGACAATCTAACCTTGCTGAAATTATCCACGTTGGGAAACCATCCATGAACGCGGTTGTTGGTCGGTTGAAGAGCGTGTTTGAAAAAGAAGGTATTCCCTGTGAAAAGGACGCAGCTCGAAAACTGTGCGAGGCAGCGTGGGGGATGACCAGCGGGATCGATGCAAAGAAGGGCGCTCAGAGTACCGTTGAGGGTGATCTACGAGGTGTCATGGTCGTCGGTGAATGGGTTGCTGGGCGGTTTCGTTCATCACCGCTTGGCAACGGCCGTCTAACCAGACAATGGATTGAACGCCACATCCTGCACGACCTCTCCAACGGCGCGGGAGGTGCTCGCGGTCTCGGTAGAGGCAGTGTCAAGGATATCGTCTCTCGACTCTTCCAAGAAGGCGGTGGCTTCCCTGCACAAGCGATGGACCTCTCGGACAGCAAGACAAAACACGAGCAGCCCAAGGCGGAACTGGGTTTCGGCGAGTTTCGCAAAAAGGCCGCCATGGAGCGTCTCCGCCACATGATTGACACGAGCGGCGAGATCAGTCACATCGTCACGGAGATCTTTGCAGAGTATCCTAACCGGGAGTACAACGATGATCTCTACCTCACGAAACCTAACCAGGCATACGAGTGGCTTCACTTTCACGACACGTGCCAATCTCGTCTCTACTCGAGTCAAGAGTGGGAGTTGGCACCCTATCTAAGTCAGCCTGTACTTGCCTGGCACGACCTCTTTGCCTCTCCGAAACGATACGTCCCCATCACCAAGGGCTACAACCGTCGTTGGGGCGCAGAACCTCAGGGGGACGCAGCACCAGAGTTACCCTTCTCGGGCCCTCGCGCTGACTACCAAGCTTACGAGGCAGAGAAGCAGAATCGATCACAACTCCAGGCGCTGCAGAGCCAGCTATCGCCCACAATGATGCGATCGTTCCGCAGCGCAGAGGATGTGGCTGTTGAGTTCCTCCCTTACCTTGCCCGCCTCGTCTCACCAGACGTGAAGCCCGTTGTCGTCGGCGGCAGTCAGGGTTCTACAGCGAGTGTACGCAGAGAAACAGAGCGCGTCATGGTGAAACGTGCCTCGGAGGTTCTCGCCGAAGTTGGCATCGCTCTCGTCAAGGGAAAAATTGAGAGCGAATCGTCCATCACCAGTCGTGGGCCACAATATGTTTATCGTATGGATCCGTACGTTTTTCCAGACCCCCTCACATCCTCTTTGCGTATTACTAACCCATCATCTCCAGAGACATCGACGCCCTTTCCACATTTGAAACAGCCTCATCACTCCTCTCCTCCATCACGCCGACCCGCTACGCTGTCCGCCAAGTTCTTGATCAAGAACTCCGCCTCACAATGGCCGAGCGCGAAGCCCAAGCCCGCAAAGCCCGCTTCAAGGCCGGCAACCCTCACGGAGACGACAGATTACTACCCCACAGGGGTAGCAATGGACGTGATGAGAAGAAGGCACATCAAGTTGACGGGGAAGATTTAAAGCTCATCAAGCGAGATTTCTTCGGCCGGGTAGTCGCGGCGGTGCCGTTGGCGGAAATCAACGGGAATGCAGAAAAGGTGCGGGAGGAGAAGCCGCGAAAGGTGTGGGTGACGTACCACGAAGGGTTGAATAATGCGGTGAGAAAACCCATATCGCTGCAGGAGTTTATGAAGGGATTGTGAGTAGGGACTTGTTCGGGTTTGGTTAAAGGAACTCATGAAACACGGTAGCATAGCGATGCGTATAGTTTTTTTTGTGGTAATAGGATGGATAGATATTGAATTGTAATCTAGGTACCTATCAAGAGACGCTTTGCAAACAATAAAAAAAGAAGCTCGTACATCTATCTCAACTGATCTAATAATCCAAAATGGATACATGTCCTTTATGTATAGATTTCAATAACTCATATCAGATCATCATTTACAGCTTAGCCTTGGGTCTCTGAGAAGGCACGGTCAGTGGGTCGTAGACTTGTGATGAAAGGTTGTCCGATGGAACGTTCGAGTGGTTGAACAGACCGCGAACATCGAGAAGGCCCGAGTGAAGGTCTTCAACACGGTTGCAGCCGATAAGACGCATGTTCATCTCCATCTCGTCCTTGAGAAGCTGCATGGCACGATCTACACCAGGCTCACCGTAGGCGCTCATGGCGTAGAGGAATGGACGGCCGATACCGACACCGCGAGCACCGAGGCAGAGTGCCTTGAGAATATCTGTTCCGCGACGGATACCACCGTCGATGTAAACCTCAATCTTGGAGTCGAGGCCACGCTCTCGTAGGACGGGCATGGTCTCGGCGAGGACTTCGATAGCAGAGCGAGAGAACTCAAGCTGGCGACCACCATGATTGGATAGCACAACACCCTGGCAGCCGTACTCGACAGCCTTGAGGACATCTTCGACACGCTGAACGCCCTTGATGATGATGGGCATCTTGGTGATGCTCTGGAACCAAGGGATATCCTTCCAGCTGAGGGCAGGGTCGATAAAGGTAGAGATGGCACGAGCTGCGCCCTGGCTGTTGTCTGTATCGGTACCCTCCTGGACCGCGGAGCCTGGATCGGTGAACTTGGATCGCATATCCTTCTCACGGCGACCAAGCTGAGGTGCGTCGACAGTGATGAACAGGCCCTTGCAGCCACGCTTCTCTGCGTGCTGAACAATATTGCGCGTAATCTCCCGGTCCTTGTTGACATAGAGCTGGAACCATTGAACCTGATCCCCCTTGGCGGCGTCCACAATCTCATCAAAAGAGCACGAGGCAAGAGTTGGAATCATCTGAATAATCTCGTGCTTGCCCGAGGCGCGGGTGAGGACGACCTCACCCTCAGGGTGACCAAGCTTGCCGAGGGCGGTGGCTGTTACATAGACGGGGATAGAGGTTTTGGTGCCGAGCATGGTGGTGGATAGGTCAATATGCTCAACGTCGACGAGGACCTGAGGGCGGAACCAGATGCGGTGGAATGCGCTGTGGTTTTCTCGCATGGTCTAGGAATGTCATATTAGCTGGTTACTCATCTGATGTGTTTGGAGTACATGTACATACGATCTCATCGTCAGCAGCACTTGAATAGTAGCCCCAAGCGGTCTTCTTCATGACCCTTCGAGCAACAGCCTCGAAATCGAGTAGGTTGTAACACTGTGAAAGAAGTGGCTTCTGCTCGACTCGCTCCAACCGTTCTGCCTCCTCTGGATCGTCCTCCTTCTTTTCCTGTTGAACGGTGCCCATATCAACGGGGCCGAGATGCTTAGACTTGTCGAGGTACTTGTCGAGGGTATCGGGAGGGTGAATTGGCTCGTATTCTTCAGTTGCATCTTTGCCCTGTGGGTGTGGGGTGTTAGTTGAACTGGCCAGCAATGGGTTTGGGAGGCGGATTGGATTGACGTACAGCATACTTGAGAATGATCTTTTTCCCACCAGGGTGCTCTAGATAAGTGTCAGTAGATCATCCACTGGATGTCATGAAACCGGACTGTTGAATTGTACCTGGTAGGAAATCAGTGACGTCGTACGCCTTGCCCTGTTGCAAAAGTCAATTAGCCAAAATGCGCAGCAAAAAGACAAACGATCGCATATATCCTTCTCCTTCTCCTTATCCTTACATGAACAATGACCCAGCATGACTTTTCACTGCTGTGCTCAGCAACTTCACCGCCTTTTAACACCATGATGAAGGATTATAGGTTGTTGTGAGTGGGAGAAAAACGAAAATAAGAAAAATAAAAAATAAAATCGGGGGACTGGAAGAGTTGCGTCGTGATGGGTTTTGAAATCCGAGGTCGGAATGACGAAATGGTCCAACTGACGATGTCGTGGGGATAAGAACTGATAAGAAGTACCCACGAGAAAGTCGACGACAGGTACTAAGGTAAAAAAAAAAGGTGAGAGGAGGTAAAAGGGAGAGAAGAAAAGAAGAGGTTACAAGTTAACTTATGAAGTAGACCAGACCAGACCAGATCAATTCCCGAATTCACTTCGGAAACCAATGAATGACAAGAGAGCTTTCATTACCATGACAAGAGGAAGGAAAACATTTTTATGGGAGCCGAACCGAATGGACGAGGTAGTAGTCTGTAGTAGGCCTAGTAATTCAAGTGGCGCAATAACCTTTACCTTTCCCTTCCCTCCTTCCCTTCTTCCCTTCTTCCCTTCTTCCC
>JABFFC010000308.1:0-127687 GCA_013623535.1 Fusarium penzigii | reverse complement strand
TCCCCCAAATAGTGGAGTTTATGCATGCGATTGGGGGCATTTATGGTTAATTCCTCCCCTGTCGTGCTAGTTCACTGGTGGAATAATATTCGCTCAGTGACAGACACGCTGTTCATCTTCCCCCACTGCCAAGCACGACCGAACATTCATCAACAGATTTGTTATGCATCTTGTGAAGTTGGAAGGGGAAGTAAGGGGACCTGGTTTGATCCCGAGAAGTTGCAGGTGTGGTGGGTTGCCAAGGGGCGGATCTGCGTCACTCCTTTCACTGTTTTGTAGGACGTATCTGGATGGTTTGCTCGGCGAGGAAAATCTCAAACAGACGACGCCTATCTACCATTCCTGAGCTTTGTTGGGACATTCACCTAGAAAGGAGAATGAAGAGAAAACTGGACGAATTGAAAGTTCTATCAGCATTGCTAGATATCAACTGTAAATTGTTCGTAAATACGCACCGCCTGCGGTACGGATTATTCTACCAGAACAACAGCAAATTAAAACAAGAATGAACCACTACTCTCAGCCCAGCAACCAACGAAAAAGAAGCCACAATGTGAATCTCTCAACAATGTTACGCATTATATGCAAAAGGACCCCATCCTGGACCACCTCCGCCCAACGGATCCGCGCCTCCAACCTGAGCGATAGTCATCCGCTTTCCTTTACAGGTATACCGAACATTCATATCATAGAAATACCCTCCGCCCGGTGCTAGGTCAAACACCTGTTCCCCAATGAATGGCAAGTCAGCCTTTGCAGTGCCGGACCCTTTCGTGAAAGCAAGACATGCAGTGCCCGAACCTTTCCCTCCCTTCTTGATGAAGAACCGACCGGACGCTTGGCCAGTAATGACCACACTGACCGGGAGCTGCAGTCCCTCAGCTGTCATGTCTACCCTTGTTGCGAGACCGGTGTATGTGAACTTGACGTTGTTACCATTGAAGCTGAGTCCCCCGGAGCCACTGACCTGGACGTTGTTGATGGTTACACCAGGGAGCCCAGATAGGTGCTTCTTCATTAGTTCCCGGGTACTTGGGATATCGAGGTGCCATTGCTTCCCCTTGAGACAAGGATCCAACCGGATGCTTGACCCCTTGCATGTGCCTGTGCCGGTTGGTTTAGGTGCCGAATGCGTAGAGGTGGGCTTTGCCTTGGTCTTGGTGGGACAAGCGGAGGCTTTTTTCTTCTTTGAACCCTTTTCACAGCATTGTTCATCCTTGTGCTGCTGTGTAAACTTCACTGTCACCCTTTCTACTACCTCGTTCGCGGTTGAAGTCAAGATAAAGCGTATAGTAGCTGGGTTTTCGCAAGGAATAACGACAACACCCTGAGAACCGGCACCGGCGCCCGAACTTGGGAGGTCATTCCAATGGCCATCTTCTTTTAGGCGCCATGAAACTCGCTGGTTACCCTTGGCGGACGAGTACAACTTGACGGTTTGTCCGGGCTTCAACTCTGCAGTAAACTCAGTAATTGTGAAGGGAATTGTCTCCAAAACAGTTGTCCCCTCTGTTTCGTCTTCGTTGACAGTCCAGGTGACGGGCTTCTTGACTGGCGGATGCTGAATTGGTACGATACCACCACCAGTGTCACTGATGCGGTTAAATGAGAAAGCTTTAGCGAAATGATGAAAATCATCGGCAAACACCGACATGGCCGCTAATCGCGCTTGTTCCTCTTGGGGGTTGTCCGCGAAAACTGTCGATAGGACGAATTGATGTAGATAGACAAATCCCCGTGTACTCTCCAACGATTGGAAGAAGAGACTGGCCTCGTAGGTGTGTTTCCAGATGGGCATGTCTGGACGATACTCGATAGCCCAATCCCATTCGATATTGGCCCTTGGAAACACGAGATTGCTAAAGTATTCGGCCGAAGACTCGATAATCCATTTCGTCGGGCGCTTTCCAGGTCGGCCCAACAGGAAAGACTCCTGAACACAGTGGTAGATCTCATGGGCAACAGCTTGCATGGCTCCAGGGGTCAAAGCGACGGCTTCGTCAATCGCCCATTGCTTGAAACTGCGAATTTGGCAAGGCCCGCCGACAACCGGAATGACAGCATCCAGCTCAATATTCTTATTGTAACTAGCTCCAAGAACAATGACCATGTCGGGAGGAGGGGTCAAGGTGCTGTAGAAGCCAATGCTTTCATGAATTGCCTCATATAGTAAGGCGTCAATGATGCCCAGATTTCCCTGCCATTCATTTGTGTATACGACAGAGACAGTTGTTTGGCCGACAGTTGTCGGATACCCTGGGTACATGCGGCATTCTTGGTTGACGGTGAAGTGTTCGCCGGGATTGATGGATGGCCAGAATTTGGCACAGTTGAAAACATCCTGCGCAAAAGCCAAAGGCAGGGATATCAAGAAGAAGAAAAGGTTTGGCAGCATGATTTGGTTATATCGTTTAGAAAGCAAGCAAAGAAGACAGCAAGATCTACTCTATAGGTACTGCTCATAAGACAAAAGTTGGAACACGAGATGAACAGGCATCACGGGCAGTTTATAGACAAAATCATCCAAACAAGCAATGACTTCTCCGTAGACACACGGACGAATACGAAAACCATTGTCTGTGCTGTAAAGTCCTACATCAAATTTTTAAGTGACTGGGCGAAGTTGAGTAAGCATATCTGCTGTTAATCCAATCATGGTCAACCACAATCATTTGTGGCGGAGGTAGCCCAACCAAGCCTACCCTATCACTGGATTCACACCAACATCACGAGGTAGATTGTGTAGGGTGTAACCATTCCAAGGATTGTCGGAATGCTAGGTTCTATTGGTGAATTGTGTGAGATGAGGAGAAGTGGAATCTGCTGAAATGGATCTAGGAAGAGAGACGGCGACTCAAGTTTACCGGACCCAGTTTGACCATAGCAGACAAAGGCTGCAGTTCGGTATTGTCACTCCGGTACAACGAGTTCAACCGGGCGCACTTCTACAAAGAGCCATTGTGAAGACGAGTTTGATTCAACTTATCGATACGTATTCTCCCGTGCAAATTCTAAAAGGCTTACAGTCTCACTATACCATGTAGTTTAACTGCCGGTACACAGTACACACTGGTACGCAAGAGCAAGTGCATGCATGACAGCATATTGTCGAAGTGGAGCAGAAAATTTAGTAACGACTCATGACACAGGCTGGAATGGAACTCTACTAGTACTAAGGTACTAACAGTAGGTACCTTATCTACCCCTCCAAGCCATAAAAGATAAGATTAGATAAGCCGCGGGGCAGAGAAAAGTTTTCTAGCAAAGTTCACTTTAGAGTCATCGAATCACTTCCAGATAGCATCATTTTTCGACAAGGCCATTTTGCCCATTTCCCACTTCGCTTTCGAAACCACAATTACAATGGCTCCCCATCTTGAGGACGAAGTTCCTCACAACGACTTCGACGTACGTACTATCAGCACCCCGAACCCCTGTACCTGCACTTCACGACCTCGCGATCGATCTCCCAAGTTAGGGCATAAATTCGCCGCTGATTTTACAAGACTGATGAGTCAACTGGCTGATGCTTCGCTCTCTAGACTGTGCTTGTGCTCGACTTCGGCAGCCAAACCTCCTTCTTAATTCTTCGTCGACTGCGCGCTCTCGGCGTCTTTGCTGAACTGCTTCCCTGCACCACCAAGGTCACCGAATTGTCATGGAAGCCTAAAGGCATAATCTTCTCTGGAGGTAGGAAATTTATTGGTGTCTTTTCTGTGAGCACATCTAACTGAGCTGCCAGGTCCTGCTTCTGTCTACGATGAGGGTGCACCTCGTAAGAAATTTTGTCCCTGCACATCCTGTCATATGTACTTATACGTATAGATGTTGATCCCGCCGTATTTGAGCTTGGCGTCCCAATTTTGTAAGTGCTTTCAATTCACCATCCATAATTCTCGACTGAACTAACGCGTACGAAATAGGGGCATCTGGTACGAATTACTTCTGGTATAAACACATCATACGACTAACGACATCGGTCCAGCTACGGTTGCCAGGAGATCGCATGGCGCATCGACTCCAAGAATGTTGCTCGTGGAGAGACGCGAGGTATGCAGCCCCTGAAATACCACCCAGGTCCAGTCTATATCTGACTCTTTCCTCCTAGAGTATGGCCATGCCGACGTCACCATCACAAAGGTTAACAGCCACGTCGACCGGCTCTTTGCTGGCCTGGGGGATGAAATGGCTGCGTTCATGTCTCACTTCGACAAACTAGTCAGCCTGCCCACAGTAAGTCAATCCAACTCGGGACTTCGAACATCTCACCGACCGTAATAGGACTTTGTGGTCGTTGCCGCCACCAAGAACTCAGAGTACGCAGGCATTGCCCACAAGGAGAAGCCCATCTTTGGTTGGTTCTCTTCAAGTTGCCTTTATGTTCAAGTATGGTACTAACATGATAATCAGGTGTCCAATTTCACCCCGAGCTCGAACACGTCCGTTTCCCCAACACACTATGCTGGAGTTCTTTCTGACGTACGCATACAGACACCCCGCGGCACCGATATCCTCCGCAACTTCAGCATCGATATCTGCGGAGCTAAACCAAACTGGAAGATGGGCAACTTCGTCCAGCTCGAGATCGACCGCATCCGAGAGCTTGTTGGCGACAAAGCAATCGTTATTGGAGCCGTGTCGGGAGGAGTGGACAGCACAGTTGCTGCGAAATTAATGACCGAAGCCATTGGAGACCGATTTGTTGCATTACTCGTGGAGACTGGAGTTATGCGCCTGAACGAGTGCGAGGAGGTCAAGGAAAATCTTGGCAAACATCTCGGTATTAACCTCACAGTTGTCGACGGTTCTGAGCTGTTTTTAAGCCGTCTTGCGGGCGTCTCTGAACCTGAGAAGAAGCGCAAGATCATCGGATCGACCTGTACGTTCTGAAGCTATTTTGATTGATTTTATGGTGTTGATACTAACCCATTTTGTAGTCATTGACCTTTTCGAGCAAGAGGCCATCAGAGTATGTCCGGTCCTTCTTGACACGATCTGCCTTGCTAATCAGATTTCAAGCTCGAGAAAGAGGCAGAAAACACTCCCAACAGTGGAAAGGTCGAATGGTTTTTGCAAGGCACTCTATACCCTGACGTGTGAGTGGAGTTTGGGCTAGTTGGCGAGTTTGTGCTAACGAAATTCTAGGATCGAGTCGCTGTCTTGGAGAGGCCCGTCCGCGACGATAAAAAGTAAGCAAACTCCCAGTTTCTAAAGCAAATCATGTTTTAGGGGCTGAGCTGTGGCCCGGCCTGCCCCCCCCCGTTTTTTTTTCTCGCAAATCGGGGTTTTGGATCGACGATGCCTTCCTTTACAAAGTCATACGGAAGAAGAGGACAAGAGCTAACGATGCTTAGGTCACCACAACACAGGAGGCTTGCCTGAGGTAAGTAATGTGGTCGTATGTGGTCGTTTCCAACGAGAGTCTTACTAACGAGGTTGCAGCGCATGACGAAAGGCGTAAGTTGAAATCAACTCGGCATGTCTTGATTTGCAATTAGCTAACTGATGTGACTGATGTAGCAAGGACTGCGTGTACGTATACTATACCTTTTGACCCTGTATAGTCATCGCCCCAATTCTCGTCGCCAGCACCCCTCGAAGTATCCCAAGTACCTCTTACCAAAATCACAAACAGATTCCCATCTTGGGGAGCTCTCGCCGCACCCAAAACCCCCGGTAATAACCCAAGTACTGGCCTTTAATTCCTAGAATCAAAGAAGATGTTTGTTTTGAGGTACTTGTGATGCTTCTTATGCTACTTTGGGAGAATACTTTTCTTCTTGAGGCAATTTTAGGGCGCTGGCTACAAGAATTGGGGCGCTGGCTACGCAGACCCTACCTCATTTTCTTGTGCGAGTAGACACTAACATCACTCCAGCTTATTGAGCCTCTCAGATTCCTGTTTAAGGATGAGGTGCGAGTACGTATATGCTATGAGGAAGAGCTTGTTCCATTTGCTAAATGCTGTAGGATATCGGTCGAAAACTCGGCATTCACGAGTCCCTGGTGAACCGACACCCATTCCCTGGTCCTGGAATCGCCATTCGCATCCTCGGCGATGTTACTAAGGAGCGGGTTGAGATCGCTCGCAAGGCTGATCATATCTTCATCAGCATGATTAAGGAGGCCGGACTTTACGATCAGGTGAGCTGCATTACACATGTGGAGGCAGATCAGGCCAAACTGACTTCTCATTCCTAGATTTCCCAAGCCTTTGCAGCTGTCGATACCAACCGCAGTGTTGGCGTCTTTGGTGATCAGCGAATCTGGGGTTACATCATCATTCTCCGCGCTGTTCGTACCAAGGACTTCATGAGTGCCGAGGTGTTCAACTTTGACCACTCTTTCCTCGCTGTAAGTCATCCCCTTGAATGTGGTTTGTTTTGTATGGTGTATTAACTTGAGCGTCTAGGATGTTTCGCGTGCCATTTGCAACAAAGTTGAAGGTGTGGCTCGTGTTGTTTACGATCTGTATGTTGTGTCTGGTCCCATCCATCTTGTGCTTGAGCTAATATTATTTGGTAAGAACATCGAAGCCCCCTGGTACCATTGAGTTGGAATAAGTGGCATGAAAGGAATGAAAAAAGGTTGGACAAGGAAAACTGCATTATCCGTCTGACAGATTTCGGGAATAAGTATGGAAATTGAATGTTGTGGCGTTTAGAAACTTTAAAAAAATTAAAGTATTTGGAGTAGAAAAAAGATAGACGATGTTTGACGGAGGCTCATTTGAGCATCATTCGCGTCTTTGCAACGTAGCAATGGGAAAACGCCCTTCAAAGTAGGCGATATTTTTGATAAGGAAGCTGGGAGTGATGCTATGGTTGGTGATTTTGTTTGAAAAGTTCGTGTTAGCTCCCTGAGCTTGCAACACCCAAGGACGGCGTGATTCTTCGTGCAGTCTGGTAAGTAGCGAGTGCTATAGTTCCTTATGATTCTCGGATACAGAAAGAGACAAGAGTATAATGAGGGATGGGGATGGAGCGTATCATTCATCAATGGAGCCAGGCTTAAGGTAAAGATTTCCGTGTCATTCATCTGATAATTTGATCCCAATGAATGCTCACTGAGGAAAGGAACACAGAACGTCACAGCTGACAGACGTTACATGTTACATTCGATCCTACCACATGAATACTACCTCATAGCAGATCGCATCTTGTACTATATCTTGTTAGCAGACTCTAATGCCCCAACATGTATGTATTTGCTATTTGCCCTAGTTGCTTGTGTGGTGATTGCCCTTGTTAGGCAATCACAGGCAAACTAGGCAAACCTGATGTAACCTCTGGTGAGAGGTATTCACTATCTCAGGGACTATTATATATAGCCCCTCTTTCCCTTAACTTAGACTTATAGGAATCAAGCTCTTAATTCTACTTCAACTTATCTTGCATGTGTCAACCTCTTGCCGAATCTTCAATGGATAGATAGATGTGAGAGGTGCCCGGGTGAAAGACAGTTTGAGACTTAAGGGCTGAAGCAGCATGGTAAATCACGCCGCCTGTCCTTGAAGTGTCCATTGAAAATGGCACCTCATACTCAAAAAGAATCATGAGATGCATAAGCAAGCTAGATAGATATTAGGTATATTGCCTCCCCATGTTGAGGTTTCAGATGTATGCATCACCGGAAATTAGCTATACATTCGCCAGCGAGATGTGTCCAAATCCGTCGTCAGCGGAACTGCGGAATGAAAAGTGCTGTAGGCCATGCGAGAGAACAGGGGCAAATTCGTAACGTGATGGCAAGTGTAAACCCATGTATTCATGAACTGATGGATTCTAGCATGATGCTGGGGTAAAGAAATACATTCAGTCATGGGTGGACAGGGCTATGTATCCATTCTCAGTAGGTTGCCTTCGTGGCCCATCACTACCGAGGCCCCATGTGAGTGTATGGTATGGGCCGTGATCGGATACAATCCAGGAAATATTCCTCATCAATCCAAAGAAGGCCTTGCATTGCAGACGGAATTTCAGCGCGGCATCGATCATCCGTGAACCCCCATCACTTGACTCTCGCCAATTCGTCTGAAATGATACGGACCATTGGCTTGCTTCAGTGATGCATGGGCTTGCTGTTCTTCCGCCTTTCAGAGCCTGTATTTCCAACACCCTCAACTCAAACTAATTTGCTGGGCAACGCACCAAGCGACATGGTTGAACTGCACGAGGGGGAAAAAAAGGGCCTGCAGTGCCATGACATCTAGTACAGCACAATACTGAGCTTGGAAGGGTCTGTTCCGGGGGGTTTAGTTCGAGCTGCAACGGGGAAAATGGTTTCCGCAAATCGCGAGCAGCACCGCATCTTGGGGGCCCCTGGAGGTGGTCGACACTGCATACAGCTGTGTTGTCTGAGGAATGATGGGATTGGTGCTAATTTGTTGTTGCCGCACCCCATGGAGGTACAGGGATTCCCCGCATATCACCTTACGGATAGTGCAAGGGCCAAGAGGACCCATGAGCTTGTAGCTCTTTAAGTTATTGAAGCTTTTTTGCAGTGACATGTATACATGGCTGGGGTTTGCTCACGGTTGCTACTTTTTAGTTTTCTTATATAAAGTGTTAACCGTCTGCTGCCAGAACGAAAGGATCAAACCAACGAGATCGACACTCCAGTTTGGTCAATCCTTCCTTACCTTGACCCTCCCGTCTCTCTCTCTATCCGGTCTGCCTGGAGCTTCTACCATGAAGTTCAGCCTTACCCTCGTCTATGGCCTCGTTGGCCTGGCCTGCGCCTTTCCCGCCGACTACCTCAAGGTTGCCACTTGGGGAGTTGAGGGTTATGCTAAGGACAACCCAATTGGCGTCACCACTGGTGGCAAGGGCGGAGCTACCACCTACGTTACCACCGCCGAGCAGCTTGTCGCCGCTGTCGCCGGCACTACTCCCAAGATTGTCCGTGTCAAGGGAAAGATTGAGCTTGCTGCCCGCCTCAAGGTCGGCTCCAACACCTCCTTGATTGGTGTTGGCAGCTCTGCCCACATTACCGGCAAGGGCATTGACGTTTTCAACGGAGACAAGTAAGCAATACTATCCTCAAAATCAGTGTTATCTCATACTTACAATATGCAGTGTCATCCTCCAGAACCTCAAGATCAGCTACATCCTTGACAACGACTGCATCACCATCAGAAACAGCACTCGCGTCTGGGTTGACCACAACGAGTTCTTCTCCGATATCAGCAACGGCCCTGACTTCTATGTGAGTAGTCTACCGTAGCCAACCAACTCATCAGATCTAATATGATATAGGACGGCCAAGTTGACATCATCCGTGCTTCCGACTTCGTCACCGTCTCCTGGAACTACTTCCACGACCACTGGAAGTCCTCACTCGTAGGAAACGATGCCACCTTCCGCGACCTTGACTCCGGCCACCTCCGAGTTAGCTACCACCACAACTACTGGCGCAACATGGGCACCCGTGGTCCCGCCGGTCGATTCGGTCACCAGCACATCTACAACAACTTGTACGAGGACTTCCTCTACCAGGCCATTCACAGCCGATCCGACAACCAGGTCCTCGTTGAGGGCAACGTTTTCCGTGGCAACACTTCCGAGGCTCTCAGCACCTACGGTCTCGTCATCCCTGAGGATTCTCCCAACACCTGCACTTGCGGTGATGAGGAGCTCGACGGCTATGCCAACCTCGGAGCCAGTGAGTCTACCCCATACGTTGATGCAGAAGAAACAGAAGCTAATCGATTCACACAGAGAACAACTTCGGCAAGGCCGGTGTCAACATCACCCAGAAGGGTACCTTCTACAAGGCCGACTACAAGTTCAAGCTCACTCCCCTCCCTCTTGTTCCTGCTGTTGTCAAGCTGGGTGCCGGTGTTGGTCGCATTCTGTAGAGTCCTAGACAAAAGCTTTGGGGTTGCTAGAAGTTGGTGCTGGGTGTATGAGAAGAAAGGGATGCTTCTGCGTCTAAAGGTGATTCTGAATTGAAGGAGAGTAAACCGGATTAGTTGTAAATATTCAAATGCACATAATTATCTTTTGTCAGTTATTCATACCAATTTTGACTTTTATATATGAAGATCCGTCGCCAGAGAAGTTTGATGCCTCTCAAGTGATAGTTACAACATGGAGGCAGTTGTTAACCTCTTGCTGTCAGCTTCGATACCGTCCTTGATGACTTCAGACCGATATTCCTTGGCTCAGTGTCCAAATTGGTGTAAATGCTATCACATTCGGATCTCACCTAAAAGAAGATCCTATCAGACCCTGCGGGGAACATGGGCTTGGTTCGAGTCCAAGATCTGGAATTCACTTTCGCCGGTCCTGAGATCATGTCACCTAATTGACCCTACCTATACTGAAGATAATACAGTTCTTGCCCGCAGCTGCATGCAGTCTCCCTGTAACCCCAATTCCCAACTCGGTTTGATGACGAAAGGGGCCATGGTTCGTACGAACACTGATGGATGGTATCTGTGAAAACAAGAAACCTGGTATGTGATAATCAGAAAAACGAAGCCCAATAAGCAGGTTTGAGCCTGCAAATACGTTCATGGGACTCTTATGAGGCCCTGGCTGACAACAGGTCTATGATATGTGGACGGGCCCTGCATATCTTCCACTGTTATGTTTTAACCACATACATCAGCACAACGGCCTTATCCTTTACGCAGAGGATGGTATCTTTCAGAATCAGAATCCAAAAGGGAGTCGAGACATACTTGAAGATCGGAAAAGAAATAGACGCATCCTTCACCTCAACATAATGAATGGACGCCAAAGGATGGGAAGTAGTGATGTAAGAGATAAACTCATTCCAGTCTACTGATTGTGAGACTAATACCAAAACAATGCCTTTAAACCATGATGTAAATGCTTCTAAAATCAAATCGTTTCTTGAACTCCTACTGGTCATTCAAGACCACTCCTTCTTCCAACTCTCCACACACTTGGCCATCAAGCCCGAAGAAATGATATCATAACCGTCACTGATAGCCTTGCTTCGTTCCTCCGTCTTGCTCGTCTCGAAAACAAGACCACTGCGGCCAGGCTTATCGTTATCATACTTCTCAGCAAAGAAATCCAACAGCTTTACTGTAGGGTTGACCTTGGGGTCTTGCTCTCCCTCACGTAGCCTTTGCACCCATTCGCGCTGGCTAATAACCTCGAAGTCTAGGCCAGCAGCGGCCAATGCAGGAAGGACTTCCTCAGTCCATCGAGCAGTCTTGGGGTTTTGGACATGGTAGACCACATCGTCGTCGTCGCGAAATTGAAAGTACCCGGAAGTCTGATTTCCAGACGATGAAAGACCACTCAGCTCAAGTACAGCCTCGGCAGACTTGTCCACAGGTAGCCACGAGGGCGTCTCATCCAGAGCGGGGAGCGCACCAAGAGTGACAGCAGCACGGAACATGAGTGGAATGGCCTCAGTAGAGTTCCATCGTCCCATGACAGAGTCACCCACAATCTGGCCGGATCGCAGCACACGAGCTTCCATACCAGTCGCCTTGGCTGCTGCGTTAACAATATGCTCAGCCACCCATTTGCTGCGAGCGTAGCCCATGTTCTGGGCATGGGCAGGGTCCTTAACGATAGTCTCTGCAATTCGAGCGGGTGAAGGAGTACCAGCGGCGGCTGAGATGGACGAGATGAAGGAGAGGCGAGCTGGACGGCTGAAAGGTACAGAAAGACAGAGGTCTAGGAGGTGTCGAAGGCCCGCGATGTGCTGAGCCTCGAAGCTTCGAACAGGAATGGTAAAGTTGACAGCCCAGGCAGAGTGGATGACAGACGTCAACGTCGACCTGATAGCATCATAGGCATCTTGGCCGAGGCCAAGATCAGGAAGACTAAGATCGGCCGGGAGGGCTGTGAATTTGGCTGAGTGGTGATACTTGGACAAGCCCTTCTCAGTCAATGAAGCGATGACACGTTCATGGGCTGCATTGTGGTGAGGTGAGAGACCTCGGGCGGACAGAGACTCGAGAACACGTTCCTGAGCGGCTGAAGGAGATGAAGCACGGACAAGGCAGTAAACGTGACGAACGTGAGGCAGAGAAATAAGTTGAGAGAGGATATGAGCACCAAGAGAACCAGTGGCACCGGTAAGAAGCTGTAATAGGTGTTAGTATGATCGGCATGATATTGAAAAGCTGACCAAACTTACAATGACTTCACCGTCAGGAACCTGGTTACCACGCTTGAAGGGCTCAAAGTTGCTGTACTTTTTGACCAACTGAACCATAGACTCCTCCTCGCTCTGCTCCTGATATACGACTCCCGTGCGAAGAGAATACAGATACTTGGAGAGTTGAGCAATGCTGGGGTAGTCAAAGACAACATTCTGACCAGCCTGCTTGCCACCAATGTCGAGTTCACGGACAATGTGAGCACGTGCTGTAATAGCTTGAAGACTGTCCATACCAGCAGCGAAGAAGTCACTGTCAACAGTAACGCCCTCGATACCGACTCGCTTGGTGAAGAGATCTAGGAGGTAGTCTTGCAACTCGGGAATCTCGAGACTCAGGCGGTTTTCGTCACCGGGAGACTCAAACTTTTGGTAAACGTCTTCAATAACGTCTTCGAAGTGCTTGTAGCAAGCAGCACGGATAACGGTTCCCTTGTCGGTACGAGGATACTCGGTTCCAGCAGGCATGATCTTGACCATCTCTCGCGAGACACGACCGAACTGCTCCGCCTTTTGGTTGGCATCTTGGATCGTGGGCCAGAGCAACTCCAGAAGCTCTTCGGCAGACTTGTCTGCAGCATGCTCGCTAGGAATGATGAGAACGCCAGGGAAGGCTCTTCCAACGCCAAATACGAGGCAGTCCTGGACAAGCTCGTTCTGTCGGATACGGTGCTCAAAGGGGATGGGAAGCACCTTTTCACCATTGAAGAGGGTAACGCGATCGTCGAGTCGACCAAGGTACTTCCAGGCGTCAGGGATGGTAGGGTGTTTGACGAAAGTATCTCTGGTGCGGTACGAGTTGGGAGGGTCATCCGAGTTGGAGCATGTCTTAGTGGAGAGGCCATCGAGGACGACGACTTCGTAAATGCCTTGGGCGATCTCGTCGAAGAGCAGATAAGGTAGAGTCTTGGCCAGAGGACGGACATAATTCCATGCCTTGTCTGTCTCTGGGTTTCGTTGCGAAGTCATCAGTTGTCCCATTTCAGTACTAGGAACGTTAGCATTTGATCAAATGAACAGAAATGGGAGGAAACTCACGCGCCGTAGTGTGAAACAATGTTGACTCCATTCTCAACAAGCAAGTCGCCAAGATCATCAGGGCAAGAACTTCCTCCAAACAGAACAAGCTTGGCCTTGGCCAGTTCATCAATTCCCTCCTGTGTCTCAGAAAGGACCTTGAGAGCGTATGGCACGCAGTGGAAGCTCTCAAAGTCGGCGGCCTTCATAGCGGCAACAAGGTGTCCATTGGTGAGAGGTAGGTTGGCGTTGTAGACTGCAGTACGCTTGCCAGTGACCATACCTCGGAACATGGTGGCTAGACCATGGTTATGGAACAGAGGTAATGTCACAAACGCTCGCATTCCACTTCCGGTGGCGTAGTTGCTTAGACATTGTCTATGGGTCTGATAGATGGGCTTAGGGAGACCAGTGCTGCCGGAAGAGTGCACGATGAAAGCAACGGTATCCTCCTCATCAACCAATTCTGTTCGGCGTTGGAATCGCGGCAGTGATGGTCTACGAGACCAGACGCTTTTGTCGGGAATGCCCAAGTGCTGTACGGGATATACGCTCTGAATGCCTTGAACGGCTGAGCTAAGCTTTGGTGAAGCGATGATTCGTGTGCATTCTGTCGCCTTCAGTAGAGCAACATAGGCATCTGTTGGTAGTCGAGTGGACAGGAAGAGGACTGTGAAACCCATACGCGAGAGGGCAAGGATGGAGATGATGTAGTCGAGATTTGAGGGGCCTAGCATGGCAACAACCTCGGCCTTGGTACTCCTAGCATTCTAGCAAATGGTTAGACACACATGACAACCGAAGTACTCATGAGACAGAGTCACTTACTTTCGGAATCAAGCCTTGGCTGTCAAGGGACTTGGCCACCTCATCAGCAAACTGGTCGAGATCTTTAGCTGAGTAATTGGCAAAGTCAGCAGCACCGAGTTCTGTGCCTGGGTATGCGATGAGTGCAGTGTCAGGGATGGTCTGTGCCTGATGAACAATAAAGTCATTGATGGAGTTGATGTCGCTCGATGTCACCGTCTCAACTGCTGCAAACTTGGTCGCGTCCAGACCAGGCAGCTCGCCATTGATAGTAGCAGTAAGGGCAGCCATGGTTGGATTGGTGTTGAATGTTGAACAAGGGTGAACAAGCCGATGGGGAATGAGAGAGGAAGGAGGAGTTTTAGATGTAAATAGAGTTGCTATGCTTTCGAAACAAATCGAGGCTGCCGCTTTGTAACTAGTATGATGATTAATATCTCGAATCCTTCAATCAAGTCCAAGATAGATTTAAAATATGTCAAGACGTTCACTCTACAATCAGCTTCTCATTGGCAGACCCATCAAGATTGTCCGCCTCTCACAGCGGGATACTGTCGGTCGGAAAACGGGTCGGAAACCTTGCCGGTGTCTCCAGCTTTTCCGATTCCCCTCTTCAGTAACCGGCTACAGGATTGACGGGTATCGATTCCGCCACCGGCAGATGGGCAAGGTTACGAGCTTGCTTTACCGAAAGAGTTATGTGCGGGGTACGATAGTAACAAGAGAAAGGGATCAATAGCTGGTATACTGGAGCAGGAAATGTTGGCATGCTGTACTGATATTGCGGAGATATGACATCAAGTTTAGCAGTCAGAAGCAAGAATGTAGTTGTCTGTCAAATCGACAGTTGGACGTGATCACAGATCTAATCAGCCATTGGTTTCGTGGTCTAACGGTTATGACTGCGGATTCTGATTCCGCCAGCGAGGGTTCGACTCCCTCCGAGACCTTTTTGCGTCCCAACCCAAGTGTATCGTATCGACGATGCTTTACCTCTACTCAATAATGAAATATTCCGATATGAGTTATACAAAAGACGTATCAATATACAGCGAAGTAAAGACGAGATTGAGAAACGCGTCGTTGAATTATGCTATAAATTATTCTCCGATTCCAAGGTTCCAACCTTCCATGCTCCCGTCTCCAAGGAAGGATTCAATGTTACCCATCCCTCCAGTGACCTATCATAACGCAAGTCAGTCGATTTAGAACTAAAGTCAATTCATAAGCTCGCGCAAACCACTTACAAGGGAGTCGAATTGTCCCCAGCCAGTCATCTGCACAATTGATGACCCAGGACTGCTCTCGTGAAATCCCAGTCCGTCATCCGGATTTAGGCCAAGATGTCTCGACACGCCATCTGCCCCAGCATCAAAAGATATATGGCGCCCCAGAGCCATAAGGCCCGAGTTCCCATACGGCGCCATCATGGTCTCATCACCATCAGGGAATGCTGCTAATCCTGCATCCATGGAACCGGCATGGCTGATGAGCTGAGTGTTATATCGTAGGAGCTCGAGACGAAGTTCTTGAAGAACTACACCGAAACGCTGTGCCAGTGAACCGGGAATAGCAATCGATGTGATCTGCGACTGGCACTTTGTTGCTGCGTGAAATGCTGGCATATATGTCTCGGGCGGTTCATGGCGTTGTTGAATGGCATAGACGTATAGCATGACTACAGCACAGAATGCAAAGTAATGCGAGAACTATGGTATGTTAGTCTGTTAACCTGTGGCATATAATCATGAGAGTTGGGGGATCATACCCAAAGAGTATTATACAACTGTCCGTTCGAGTTCAGGTCATCAAATTTACCCACAATGTTCATGGCAGCTTCCAGACACTTTTGCACATGTTCGCTACTCAGGTCAGACTTCTGGCGACTTTTGCTATGTCTCGTTGATCCCAAGTTGGCAAGACTCGCAAAGTTATTTAGAAGGAAAGGTCTGTGGACAAGAATCTGTGCGTGCCAGCAAGCTAGACTAAGTACGTTGCGCTGCCGAAGGAATATGGGTTGGAAGAGTGCTGGGTCGACGCCGTCCGTGTTGATGAGATACGAGATGCTGTTGCGCCACTCATCAATCTCTTTCGTGTATTTAGCTGCCAGCTTAAACTGGGCATCAGTTGATTGTGGGCGAATGCCGTACATATCCCGCAGAATATTGGCCACGATCCGAGTTAGTCTACAGCAGGGTTAGTAAGTCAGCTATGAAATACGGTGACAAACGTACTTGATGTGAGCTACAGAGCCAGACATGACAGACTGTACATGGCCAGTAGAAAAGGGTGCTGTTTGGCCATGAGAAAGTCCGTAATCATCGACACATAACGGCAGTTCCTGATCGATATCCTCATCATGGAATGTTCGTGGTCGTCCGAGTGAAGCACTAAGGTAAGTGTCAAGGTTGTAGGCACACCAGAAAGTCCGCTTGCGACATTCTGAGTCGACAACATCAGGAGTACCGTGAGAATCGCCACGAGATTTTCGATGGATTCCCAGAGCCAGCATGAGATGAGCAGTTGTTCCGAAAAGACTCCAACAGTGGTTCAGCCGTGAGTGAGCCAAGAGATAAAAGCATTGGCTGAGTCTCGCCTGAACACTGCTCAAGCGAATGGTGCCCTTCTCGGCAGCCAGTTGATCCTCAGCAGCTGAGTAGAAGCGGGCACTAGGCTGATATCAGTAGACTATCTTTGAGCCAATCACTTGCGGCTACAACATACCTCAACGTTGGATCAACTTTTCCGGGCTGTGACTTGGGAAAGTTCTCAGCATGTGCAAAAACCATAAAGATGGAAGCTGTTTTGCTTCTGGCACCAGCCTGATCTCGCATTGCCCCATGGGTCTCATAGAGCTCCTGCAACCATCCTTCCACTGTCTGTCTGTGAAAGAACCGATGTGTCGCAGCCGAGAACTCAAAATATCTTGCCAGGAGGGCATCTGCTTCCGAGCGTGGGGGTAAGATGAGGAAGCGGAGGTTAGACTCGGGCAATGGCAGATCACCGAAGGTGAATATGGAAGCATCTGACGATGAGGCAAACCGTTGACGCTGGAGTTTCCGTTGGACTCTCAGGAGAAATGAGGCTCCTGATGCAGGGCCTACGTAATGGCCTTGACGATCTACAGATACTGGTTCTGGAGAATTGCGGGACGACACCGTAGTTGAGAGGCCACGGCTCTGCTTAGGAGCCTCAAGTGAAGGATGCTCTATGGAGACTGGGCTTGGGATATTTTCTTCCAGAGCTTGTTGGCGGTGGTTCGTCTCGTTCTGGCCGCTGGGATGTTGTTCCGGAACTCGGGCTGAATTGGATAAAGACTCGTGATTTTCACTCGTGTCCATCTCAATGGATGGCAGACGGCCACGGCGATATGACGCCGTGTACTTACAGTCGAGCTTCAAACGGGAACAGAGAACACAGGGAAGTTTGCCCGAGCAGCGAGTTTTGCGCCTGTGATGGAATTAGCTAAGCCCTGCCGTTGAGCATGAACCATTGGATTATGTGCGAGGCACAAGCCATAATGCGCAGGCCGGACAAGACACATCGGCTACCCTGACAGGACCCTTGAAAGTGTCTCATAACTACACCCCAACTCCTCGAACTATTCCTCCGGGAGTATCACTCACGCTTTACATCGATCGCAAGCCCTACTTGCTCTGCTTCTCACATGCGGCGGCTTCCTCTGCTTGGAAGGAGGCTGCTCATGGCTATTGTCGTTACTCTCACTCTCATTCAAGATATCATGTCCGAGCAGGGCAGTAGGCTCTTCATCGACGTAGCTGGATCGGCGAGCAGTTTCCATGATGACTGATGGGATAAGGGGGGGTGTTTGCGCGCGCGGAAAAGGGCTTCGGAAGCGGCACAGAAAAGCAACGCGTGCTGGGTTGGGTGGGAGAAGTTTGTTTTGTATTCCATTCCAATGCGGGGTTCATTGGCAGGGGGTCGTTCCACCGGATGCGTGCCCTGTGAGCAGACTAGGGAGATCTTGGGGTGGCGGGGAAGAAAGCCGATGATAGAGACGGATGGAGGGAATGAGTTATGGGAGTGAGCTAGGGACATTTGGGATTGGCGTAATGTGGGGAGTGTTGGCAAAGTTGACGATTGAGTAGACACAGGCATATATCAGAGTCGGCGGCTTGTGAAAGGTATTGGTAGAATGATTATGGTTCTAGACTCTATCAAAAGACTGGGTAAGGGATATGCCCATCACCATTCTCTCAGTTCACCTCCTGGACCAATAAATCCGGGACTGACCCATGCCTCAGCATTCACACTTAGTTCTCGAACCTTGGCTTCATCAATCTCAATTCCCAATCCAGGTCCGGTCATCATGTTGATGTATCCATTCTTAACGTCCCAGATTTCAGGATTCTTGATATACGAGAGCAAATCATGGCCTCCCGTGTTGTAGTGAATGCCTAAACTCATCTCTTGAATGACAAAGTTTGGCGTTGTTGCGTCTACCTGCAAGTTGGCTGCCAGTGCAATAGGGCCAAGGGGACAATGAGGTGCGATGGCCACATCATAGGCCTCCGCCATCGCGGCAATGCGTCGGAGTTCAGAAATACCGCCGACATGGGAGATGTCGGGTTGTAGAATATCAACACAGGCTGCCTCCAAGAAAGGCTTCACATCCCAACGGCTATGAAGACGCTCTCCCAGTGCGATGGGGCAAGTGACTGTTTGTGAGAAAGCTTTGATACCCTCGATATGCTCTGAAAGGAGCGGTTCCTCAATGAACATGGGTCTATGGGGTGCTAGAAGTGCAGCAAGTTGCTTGGCCATGGGCTTATGCACTCGGCCGTGAAAATCAACACCTGCGTCCATGCCGAGAGCTTTGACAGCCTTGACACGTTCCACGCAGGAGTCGAGGGCGGATGGTGAATCAAGCCAACCAAGATCCTCGGTTCCATTCATTTTGACGGCCGTGAAGCCCTGTTTTTGACGTGACAGTCTAACAAAACGGAGAATAAGCAGAGCTCAGCATTGGAAAGGTTATCACTTACGCCTGAGCCTCAATATCGGCTGGTCTGTCTCCGCCTATCCAGGCATACACCTTGAGCTGATTTCTGACCTTGCCTCCGAGAAGTTCATAAATAGGTACACCGAGCTTTCGAGCTGATATTCATGTCAGCAGACCATCTTGTCGGTCGCAGTTCGGGGTCAAAATACCTTTCAAATCCCAGAGTGCAATGTCAATACCAGCAAGAGCACTCATAAATACGGGACCACCTCGATAGAAGCCCATGCGCCATGACTTTTGCCAAATTTGCTCAATCTCACTATGCTTGGTCAGTCGCATGATAGCAGACCTTAATTATCAGCAGCAAGACTCACTCAGCTTCCATCCCGGTGTATTGAGTAATCCAAGCATCCAGACATCCCTCAACGGCTTGTGTATGACCTTCCAAAGATGCCTCACCCCATCCTACGTTGCCTGCATCATCGGTGATTTTGACAAAGAGCCAACGCGGGGGAACACGAAAATACTCGATTGAAGCGATTTTACCCATGATTGCTATTTGTGATTGCAGATTCTTGACTAAAGCGGCGAGCTGAAGCAGGAAGAAGAATGGAACAGAGGCAGTGGAAGTTTCGTCGTATTGGACAGTCAATGAGGTCAAAAACTGGTGTCAACGAATTGATTTTGATTGAGGCTCTGAAAGGAAAAGCACGGAATGATACCGAAGTTGGACGGATACGGATAACACAATGGGATGTGATGTCCATTGAAAGTTAACCTGTAAAATTATCCGCTATTTGTCGTACATGGGGAACGGGAAGCAATCCGACTCTTCTCCGACGTCGGGACAAAGCCAACCGAACCGACCATGTTCCGACGGTAGATTGACATACGATGCCCATGTTCATAGTTGTGACCTGTGTTGGAAAATTGGGTAATAATGAAGACTAACCAATGATTGTATCTGGTAGATCGCACCACTGTATCAGTATTTTTGACGAATTAATTCACAGAACATGGAGCTGTATTGGCTTTGGTATTGTACGGAAACAATTACGGCACAACTCGTCGTAAAATCCGGGCTTCAAGGTGCCTTTCTTGGTCTTGATGGTTCATGGGACAAGATTGAATGATCATAAAACTTCCATGTAACCATAGCGAGTAATGCATTTGTGAAATACCTGTCTTGTGGTTTATCTGGAAAGTCACAGAGTAGCGACATGAATTGTAAAGTTGATCTATTCGATTGGATAGACTTTCTAGTTCTAAATAATGCTAAACTACTAAATTCCTACTTCTTTTGTTGCTGGGCAATCCAGTCTTGTCTCGCCTTCTTTAGCGTAGCCTCATCATGCTCCCCGAAAATGTCTACACCCAGACGCACAGGCACATTGTATCTGTGGTTCTTGTCCAGAGAGTTGATCTTGTCCACCGCTTCCTGGGGCAACTCGAAGTCCTCAAAGTTCTCCGAGATTCTTGAAGGTGTGACTGATTTGGGCAGGACCACAGTTCCTCGCTGGACAGCCCACTGGATGAGAACCTGAGCAGGGGTCTTGCCGACTTCCTTTGCGATGGCAATGACTTCTTCGTCGTCGATGGCCTTGGGTAGGTTATAAATGTTGTTACCTGAGGGGCTGTAGGCTTCTACCAGGATTCCTTGCTTCTTGTTCCACTCCAGAAAATCGGGTTGCTGAAGGTAAGGATGAGCCTCAATCTGATTGACAGCGGGTTTGATCTCGGCGCTGGGGAAATATTAGTTCTTGGTACTCCAAATTTCATTCACGACACTCATCTTACAATTTGAGAATCTCCTCAATCTTTTCCTTGGTGAAGTTGCTAACACCAATACTGCGAATCTTGCCCTTCTTCACTAGTGCCTCAAGAGCCTTCCAGGTTTCTTCAATTGGCACATCAATGACATGAACACCTCCGTCAGAAGAATCAATAGGGAATCGCTCCTTGTGGTTCTCAGGTTTGGGGAAGGCTACAGGCCAGTGGATCAGGTACAAGTCAAGGTAGTCAGTCTGCAAGTCTTTTAGAGACTGGTCGACGGCTTCCTCGACATCTTGGCCCTTATGGTGTGTGTTCCAGAGCTTTGAAGTCAAGAAGATCTCGCCTCTAGGAACACCAGATGCCTTGATACCAGCGCCGACCTCTTCTTCGTTGTCATAAACAGCAGCGGCGTCAATATGTCTATAGCCGTTCTTCAAAGCATATTCAACAGCCTTTGCGACTTCATTGGGTCCGGATTGCTAAATGGTTATCAGCATATGTACCTTGACGCGGGGCCCGATAAAGACTTACCCAGGTTCCAAGACCAACGGCAGGAATGGTATAGCCAGAGTTAAGCTTGAAAGTACGACCGGACGACATTATGACGATCTTTGTGAATTCAATGAGAACTTTGTGAAGATCAAAATGGCTTTTCATTGATCATGAGCGAGGTGTGTACGAGTTAATAAGCAAACAACTCTTCCTATGCGTCTCACAAGAACGGGGGCGAATGAGGCCATTATCCGACTTTTCCGATGGGGGAAGATCGTGGGGGCACTGACTTCGGCAACCTGCATTAATATTAATATTTCGGACTGCGAGAACGGAGAACTTCTGGTCTGTTAGCCGTCCCGTACCGGTCGCCGACAATTCTGTCTCCCGTCCGGCCATGAAGCACCACACTTTTACCGTCCCAAATCTGCAGTCTTTATATAAGCAAATCCATTCGTGACGTTACATACTTATTGTCAGAATTGTCAAAGATAACATTTCTTTCTTTCTTCCAACTCACGCTTATCCATTTTTGAATCACACATACTCAAGATGGTGTCCGCTACTCCTCCTGATGGCGTTTTTGTGCCTGTTCCCACCTTCTTCAAGGAGAAAGCAGAACCCCCCGCTCTGCAACCGGCCATCGACGTGGCCACGCAGGTCGGCCACAGCGTCCATCTAGCCAAGTCTGGCATTACTGGACTTGTGCTCATGGGCTCGACCGGTGAGGCCATTCACATGTCCAAGCAAGAGCGTTATGACATGATCTCTGGCGTTCGCAAGGGTCTCGACGAAGCGGGGTACAGAGATTACCCCATCATGGCGGGTGTTCTCGTCAACAGCGTCGACGAGACGCTTGAATGGCTCGAGGATGCCAAAAAAGCTGGCGCGCAGTGGGGGCTTGTGCTTGCGCCGGGTTATTTTGGGGGTGCAGTGAGCCAAGATAATCTGGTTGAGTGGTTCACACTTGTTGCTGACAAAAGCCCTTTGCCAGTTGTGCTGTAAGAATCTTGAGTCTGACAGGATGAAGGTTGGTGGAAACTGACAAATGACAGATACAATTATCCTGGTGTAACCAACAACTTGATTCTCAGTATTGATACTTATGTCAAGCTCGCACAACATCCGAACATCGTGGGATGCAAGATGTAAGTTTTCAATATCAAGAAACCACGAACGTTCGTCTGATAAAAGCAGGTCCCATGGAAACGTCTCCCATCACGTCCAGCTATCTCTGCACCCCAAGATTGACCATTCTAAATTCCGAGTCTATTCTGGATTTGGGCAACAACTTGGACCTATCGTCGTATTCAACGCCGGTGGTGTCATCGACGGTCTAGCTGCCATTTTCCCCAAAACAGTGACCAGACTATTCTCCCTTGCCTCAAAACGTCCGCTGGATGAGGAAACTCTAGAAGAGGTTAGAAGGCTCCAGTGGAAGGTATCGACGACTGAAGAGTTTATTGTAAAGCACGGTATTCTCGGAATCCGAGAGGGCATCTACAAGGTTCTGGGCTTTGGTCATCTTGCTGGTGGAAGACTTCCCCTGAAGGGAGCTCTGCCTCATGGTGCTTATGAACAATGGGATGACGTATTTGCGTCCATGGCCGAAGAGGAAAAGAAACTATGATAGGTTGTGGTGGATACGATTTATAAATTGGATCTTTTCAAACACTTCTCGATTCTGTGCAATGCGTACGTAATACATGCTGTGTTCGTCTATCAGCTCTAGCATCAAGGCTGAGTCTTAGTAGATCTGTGCCAATTGTTCCTAGTCCCGACTAGGCCTGCAAGTCACGACTAGCGAAATGATAATTGATGGAGCCGATGTGGAGTTATCAGCCCTCGGAAAGGCAGATATTGTATGGGTCTTGGACTATTCGTGTTGTGGTTGAGCTCCGTTCATCACAATCACATAGTAGACCTCGTCTTGGGCTTAACGCAAGTTTGGTCTCATGGAGAGTCCAGGACTGTGGGGAGACAACCGCGACGTGATACATCATTTGGAGGTCCAAAAGGTCCGGTGAACTCGCAACTCATAGTGCTCTTAGTCAATCTAAAAAGATGCACCTCATACCACATAGGAGGAAGATGGGTATGTTGAGACCCCAATCTGATTTCAGAGTCATTCATAGAATTTGCGGTCTGACTGTCAAGCGCTAAGTTTAGATCATCAACGTGCAATGGAGCGTCTTCACAGCATGAAATGGGATTAGGTTGGCAAGCATTGTGAAATAACATAATCGGATAGTAATTTGCATAATACTATTCAACGCTGCTGCTAATCCTTCCCCCAATCATAACAAAAGACTTAGTAATTAACAATAATCAATCCATTGACATGAGACCACCCTTCGATTGTACACATAAAAACAACTTAGTAAACATAGAAGTTGGTCTCGTGAGGGTTCTCACGGCGCAACTTCTTGTTCTGTCGTGCCAAAGAAAATCTCATAATCCATGCGCAGACAATGACACCAACCGAAAATGCAGAACAGGCCATCATGGGCTTAAGGTAACGGGGAGCATCAGACTTGGGCCAGAGATAAGGAGTGTAGACACTGGCAAGGTTGCCAAAGGTGTTGGCCATAGCGATGGCCACAGCCTTCTTCTCATCAGTCTGGCCAACGACAGAGGCGGTCCAGCCGAGAATAATGTTGTTGACACCGTATGTGGCACCAACGAAGAGCATGATACCGACGAAACGAGCGGGGACGTTGAGAGTAGCGGCACCCAAGATGAAGCCAGCAATAGCAACGGCCTTGCTGACGGTCGTGTGCCAGGTTCGCTCATTGTAGCGTCCGGATGACCAAGAGACAAGAACTGAGACGATACCAGCGAGCAGGTAAGGAGGGCAGGTCAAAGCGAGAGTGACGGTGGTACTATAGCCGAGAGTCTCGATAACAGTAGGGAGGAAGTTCTTGAAACCATTGGCCTATCGTGATATGTTAGTGCCGGTGCATGTAAAGCATCGTCAGTGACTAAGCTTACCGAGAGATGGAAGTTGTCCATGAGACAGAAGACCCAGACACGCCAGTCGGAGCAAGCCTCACGCAGGCCAGTCCACACGCTAGTGCCCTCACGACGGCCGGTGGTATCTATGGCAATACGGTCGTGTGCAAGCTGTCGCTCTTCAGGAGTGAGCCAACGGGTCTTGAGAGGGCTGTCAGGCAGAGTGAAAGCGGCAATAATAGCAACGGCCATAGAGAACGCTCCCTGGATGATGAACAGCCACTGCCACCCCTTTAAGCCCTGAACACCATCGAGTTTAGCAAAGATAGGGGCGGCGATGAGTCCAGAGAAGGAACTGGCAGCCATGTTTCCGGTGTACAGAATGGCCATGCGAGTGGCGATCTCCTTTCGGTTGTAGAACATGGAAATCATGTAGAGGGCGCCCGGGTAGAAGGGAGCCTTAGGAGATGTCAGCCGATGAAACTCAAGGACGCGGATATGTAATAACTCACCTCGACAATACCGAGAAGGAAACGACAGGCCAGCATCGACCCAAAGTTGGTGGCTTTGTACGTCAACAGGGACAGAATTGACCAAGCCATGCAAAAGCTGGCCATGTACCATGAAGGTCGGACTCGGTTGAGAATCATGTTGGAGGGAATCTGGCCACAGAGGTAACCGACGAAGAGAATGGACACACAGGTGTTGTACTGTGTGCCCTTGAGACCAAGATCCTCCTCAAGATTGTTGAGTCGGCCATTAATCATGGCATTGCGATCGAGGAAATTGAAAAAGTACATGATCCAAAGGATAGGCTATGAGATGAACATGGTTAGTCTTCAAGATGTCTTGACTTGAGTGGTGGCGAAAATGTCATAAATGCGTACCATCATGTACCAGTCAAGTTTCTTGACAAGAGCAATCTCCTTGGGATCAGTCTTCTTTCGAGCACCAAACTCGTCAACGGCCTCGATGTCGGTGGGCTTCTGAAGAACCTCATCGTGGGCCTCGATGTGCGAGATGTGGTTCTTCTCGTCATTGGTATCGACGGTAGTCATGGGCTGCTGGTTTGTCGCCATTGTGACTGACTCGGATGATTGTCGCTGATTACTTTCCAGTGTGTAGAGGTGACTTCAAACCAGGAAAGAAACTGAAGCTCTGGAGATGTGAAGAAAGAAGATGGGGTGAGATGAGGATGGATCCTGTCTTCATATAGCAAATTGGGGAGAGGACCATCCACACAAGTCTTTATAATACCTCCAAGGGTGGGATTGAACGAGTCACGCCTCAAACTGGACTGAGAAAGTCTGGCCAGTTTTGCCAAAGTCTCTTTGTCACTACTCTCTTGCTGAGTAAAAAAGCGTGAGCCTCGAAAGGACCCATTTCCGGGGGATTTGTCTTGCGGAGTAAACGCGGGGAAGCAAAGAGTCTGGGGAAGAACTACCACCTTAGTGCCAGATTGAAGCAAGGATCATCACATTTCCCAGCCTAGTTCCACTCATTTCATTCGATGCTTTCAGGCTTATCAAGTGTATCGGAAAAGCACATTAGGTTGTCGTTATCCCTTTCACCCTTTTCCGTGAGGGGTTGCCAAGGGTGTGATAGCCGCCCCCCTCGCTAGGACATGGAAAAGCCCTGGACCTTGAGCGAGTACGTACATGTTGTGTAACAGTAGCTGAGCCAACCGGTTATGAAGGTTGACCAATCTCCCTCTCCTTGTGTGCACTGTCCCATTATCCGAAATGGTATATTATCTGACGAGATGAAGAGATAACAACTTCCGGAGGTTGGCTCGTCGAGTGTTCGGCAAGACATCCGGCCGGACTTGTTACAATCACGTCTTGACGACAATTCCGACAAGTCGGGGGACATGGCCGGAATGCATTAGACAAGGGGTACACTGAAAGGATTCACGCAGGAAGTCTTACCGACATCACGCAACAGGTTTTGCCGACATGCATCGGACCATAGCAGATGGTTTGCAATGATGAAGGGTTTATAGCTACTACATACGGAGGACTAGCCCCGAGTTGATGTAGCCATCCCCTGCGTCCTCTCAGTCATTCTATACGTTGCCTTGAGTCCCTTACCAACGCGGTACAGCCCGTTCTTTCTTGACGCTACGAAATGCCCAGCACGAGCTTCTTCACAGATGGCCAGGCTCTCGTTGTAGACAGCCTTCACGGTCTCTGCAACCTGAACCCCAACCTCATCCTCAACAAAGTAACAAAGAGTGAGTTCACAAAAGCCCACTTTCTCGTATTGTGGTGGCCACTCCCACTATCGTCCACCGCTCATTGGCTTACCCTTGACTGCCACCCCTAGCGATATCCCATGTGAACCATGACCCAGCACGTAATGTCACCCTGATCTCTGGTGGAGGTGCTGGTCATGAACCAGCCCATGCTGCGTTTGTGGGTCAGGGCATGCTCAGCGCCGCCGTGTCAGGCAACATCTTTGCCTCTCCCTCGGTTTCCCAGATTATCGAGGCTATCCGTACAACAGGTGGCCCCGCGGGGACCATTCTCATCGTTAAGAACTACACGGGAGATATCTTCCACTTTCATCTTGCCGCAGAGAAGGCTCGAGCGAGGTGGGGACACCGAGTTGAGGTCCTTGTCGTCGGTGACGATGTCAGTGTTGGCAGAGAACGTAGTGGTAAGGTTGGACGACGTGGGCTGGCGGGTACAGTGTTGGTTCATAAGATTCTTGGTGCTCTTGCTGAACAAGGCAAGTCGATCGATGAGCTGTTGACGACTGGTAAGCAGATCACCGAGAATCTGGTGACCTGCGGTGTATCACAAGGACACGTTGTTATCCCTGGTTCTGGTGCTCCTCCAAGTGATGAGGCTATAAAGGTAGAGCTGGGCATGGGTATCCATAACGAACCTGGATGTCATGTTTTGGATCCTCGGCCAAGTCTCGATGAGCTTCTTGGTCGAATGCTGGACATGCTGCTGAGGACAGATGATAAGGATCGATCATTTGTAGACTTTGAGGGACAGAGGCCAGTTCTACTTGTGAACAATCTCGGAGCCACATCTGTACTAGAGCTAAGCGCCATCACTCACCATGCTGCTCTTAAGCTAAGTAAGTCTTTGATTGATGTTGTGCTTCTCCATGGCTGACCATTTTAGAACAACGAGGTCTCGAACCAGCTCGTATACTGAATGGAGCTTTCATGACAAGCTTGGATGCATCCGGATTCAGTTTAACTCTTCTCAAGCCGTCACCCGGCATCATCGCAGCTATTGACGCGCCTACAACTGCTATCGGATGGCCCCGAACTGTTATCGGCGTCCAAACGGCCAACGGCGAACGAGTGGTTGAGTCTAGACCGGAGAGACCAGACAGTCCAATTCTAAATTCACCAGGCCCGAAAGGTACATGAACACTGAGATTCTTGTTGTCATATACTGATTCTTGATGCAGTTGACCCCCATGCGTTTACAAAAGCCGTCACTGCCGCTTGTGAAGGTATCCTCGCGGCCGAACCTCGAATTACACAGAGTGATCGTATAGTTGGAGATGGTGACTGTGGTACAACACTAGCCCGCGGAGCAACTGCTGTTCTCAAGGCACTATCAGCCTCTCCCGTCACACCATCCACTGGGGCCAGTGCTGCTGTGATGCGAATTGCACTTGCACTGGAACAAAGTCTCGATGGCACGTCAGGTGCCCTATATGAGCTGTTCTTCACAGCGCTGGCAGCAACTCTACAGACGCTCCCGGGCGAGAAAGCTACAGTACAGACCTGGGCTGAAGCTTCTCAAGCTGCACTGGAGCGACTCCAGGCTATGACTCCAGCACGCGTTGGTGATAGAACACTGATGGACGCACTCATTCCTTTTGTTCAAACACTGAAGGAGGGTGATGTTGCCAAGGCAGTTGATGCTGCACGTCGAGGTTGCGAAAGTACAAAAGGTATGACCGCAAGTCTGGGACGAGCTGTCTATGTTTCTGGAGAGAACTGGGGTAAAGTCCCTGATCCTGGTGCAGAGGGTATTGTTGCAATTGTTGAAGGACTGGGAGAAAGATGATAGAACGAGTCTCAACAGATGAGTGGATTTTATGCCCTACGACATATTCTTCCATAGCGTACTTGATTGTTTTTCTTCAAACTTACACACATCTTATTTCTGCTCTACTTATCGAATGTCCCCATTACGTTACCTTTGCTTCTTTGCGCACATCTAGGTAAGAGTGACATGTTCCAAAGATCCAATCGCATTAAGAAATGTATTATCCTCTTTTCGTATGTAAGCTGGAGAGACAGGCGACTGAGTGTAACTGCAATTGTAACTAAACACAACCCATTCACTCGCTGCAGGGTAGTTCCCGGGCTAGCGGAGGTCAATTCGTACACTTCACGACTTGCATATCGTCTACTCTACCGTACAAACGCTCAAATCATGGTTCAGAACAGAGCAAGCGGCCCACCAGTTTAAGTCGTATTAGGAAGTAACCAAACTCCAATTTTGTGGAGTGAACTGATGTCATCTTCAACTTGATCGTGTCGTGTCTATCTAATCTTGTCTGGATCCAAATGTTACACTGACGAGGGGCATTCCAGAAATTCACGCATCAATCCTGCATTTGCGATTTCCTACAGCTGTGCCGTCAAGATGTCGATGAGAGTGCAAGACTGCCAGGAGGGCCGAGATGGCTTCCCCCGCCCATTCCCCAATACTCCCTCAAATGTCCTTGAACAGCTCAAGTTAGATGGAAAGGTTGTGGTCGTGACTGGTGCAGCTGATGGTATTGGCTATGCCGTGGCTGAGGCAATGGCCGAAGCCCATGCTCATGTCGCATTATGGTACAATTCGTGAGTTGATGGGAAATCGATATCGGGAGTAGATACTGACAATTGTAGAAACGACGCCGCTATCGAAAAGGCCAAACATCTTGCCTCTACACATGGTGTTAAGGCCTCTGCTTTCAAAGTCAATGGTCAGTGGGAGCATTATCTATCACTCGTGCGACAATCGTGACACTCACACGCTCTAGTATCGGACGTTGAACAAATCCAGAAGGCGATCAATGACGTGGTTGAGCAGTTCGGAAAGATTGATGTCTTTGTCGCCAACGCTGGTATGTCCCAGGAAATATTTTATCTTCGCCAGCAAGACAGCTGACTTGCGCAGGCACTGCCATTTCCAAACCCATTCTCGAACAAACTATCGAAGAGTATAGAACACAGATGTCTGTTAACGGTAAGTGATTCAATACGTTTATTTCAAAGATGCATGCTGACCTTTCCAGTCGACGGTGTTGTCCTGTGCTCCAAGTACGTTGGTGAAGTCTTCAAGCGACAAGGCTTCGGCAACTTGATTATTACATCCAGCATGAGTGCCCGTATTGTCAACGTCCCAGTCGATCAGCCTGTTTATAATGCAACCAAAGCGTTTGTTACGCATTTTGGAAAGTCGCTCGCCCGGGAATGGAGGGAGTTTGCTCGTGTCAATATTGTCTCTCCCGGATTTTTCGATACGAAGATGGGTGCGAGTCCCTTGTGTTTGAATGAGGCCTACCGTATGTCAACGCTTGGACGGCAAGGTCATGTCAAGGAGATCAAGGGTCTCTACTTGTATCTTGCAAGTGATGCATCAACATACATGACAGGCAGCGACTTGTTGATTGATGGCGGTTATGTTCTGCCATAGATAGGCAAAGGACAACAGTATTGGACCAAAGTCTCGAAAATGAGCGTAAAAATAGTCAGACAAGAGGAAGCCCCGTGATCATCATATAGGTCATATTGATATATGGCGTCTTATCGAGATTAACTTCCAAGAGATAGATTGGCCTCCCATCTACCAGATTACCGGTATCTACCTTGATCAAGTGCGACCGTTTTGAGAAAGACCAACAAAAAGTTCCACTGTTTGCTCCTATTTTAACAGTCCTCAATGCTCAAGCTGAAGTGTCGAGAGTCCAGACCTGCACTAGTGGCATAGTACTAGCAACGCCCATTTCGACGCCATCAAATCAGCAAGAGGGAGAAACAATCCAGACCCAGGATCAAGTTCAGCCCATTTCCACTTTCGCTGGGCTATTCAACTATCCAGACTCAATAGCTGAGGCGCTTTGCAATGTCCACAAGCCACTGGCGTTCAGCTCCAAGACACGAAGCTTCCTTAAATATGTCGATTCAGCCCTCCTTGAAATTGTTCTTTTGCCCCTTTGCTTTTGCTTTGCGATCGAGAGGCATCACTTGAGATCACCATTAGACCCAGCAAAACTCGAGCCAGAACGATGAAGAAACGATCTATTCTTGCGATTCTGATCGCTTCAGCATCTGCAGCATGCTACTACCCTGACGGAAGTAATGCAGCCAAGGACTACAAATACGAACCCTGCGGAGACGCTGCGACCACATACTCAACATGCTGCTACTTTGGCGAAGGAGACAAGTGTCTAGCCAATGGATTATGCACTTTGCCGGATCGATATGTCTACCGAGCAGCATGTCAAAATAAGGACTGGTCCAACTGCCCAGAGCTTTGCATGGACAGTAAGTTCAACCTTCTTGTACGCACCTAGCATGGAGTAAGGCTCGCTGACTTGACGCCAGCTGAGTCTGGTACCTGGTTTATCGTGGAAGAGTGTGGCGACAATAAATATTGCTGCCCTTCTGCCGGAGGAAGCAACTGTTGCACGAGCGGAGCCGAGATTTACACCCTCGAGAATCGAAACTCTACAACGGACGGTCAAAGTTCAGATAACCCTTCGGCGAGCGCAAGCGGCACTTCTGGCGCCGAGGCTGACTCCAGTGGGAGCAGCGAAGCAACCCAGGCTACCGACGCAGCTTCATCAGCATCGTCCACGAGCGCATCTAGCAGTGAATCCAACTCAAAGTCCTCGACTCCTATAGGTGCCATCGCTGGTGGTGCGGCTGGCGGTGTCGTAATTATCGGAGTCATCGTTGCAGCATGGTTCTTCATACGACGTCGAAAGCGCGCTTCGGGCTCCCAGGCCAGCACTGCGCCGACGAATGGTACATCCGGGGGTAGCGACGGTGAGAAAGGAGACCATGCTGTGGAAAGAGTTCAGGAGATCCAGCAGCCAAAGGTGGCAGAGTTCGAAGGCAGTGCCGGTAACATCTACACCGAAGTCGACTCAAAGCCCGTCAAGTTTAGAGCGCCTCAACCGTCGGATGAGTATTACCATAAGCCTGGCAATACTGAACCGGAAGGATGGGGCACAAAGAACTATGGTTTCGTTCAAGCAGGTTTTGCAGAGATTGAGGGAAGCGCCGGTAATGTCTACTCGGAGGCTGACTCGCGGCCTCTTCAATACATTCCTCTCCCACAGCCAGTCCCCCAAGGGGAGGTTCATCACCATCCTTCAGGCCAACAACAAACGGCCACCAGTCAAGTCCAGCCAAGTTACCAGAACTTCAACCATTATGACCTTTCCGGAATGGACCCGATGGGTTTCCAAATGATGCCTCCAACATTGTCGCATACCCAGGCGTCACCGGTTGATAACTCGGTATGGTATAACTCGAACGCTACTGACAACGCAAATGTATCGAGCCCGGTAGTCGAAGCAACGACCCCAGGTAGCGCTTTAGCTAATCCTGCGAGCCCTGCGCCAGCGGCGCAAACCTCACCAGCACCTCAGATACAAGTAGAAGCCCAGACACAGGAAGCACCGCTACTCCAAGAGACAATACTGGGACAAGAGCCAGGACAAGCGCAAAACACATCCCAGCCACAGGTAGCATCCACGCCAGCGAAGCCCACTCTTGTTGCAACACCTGGAAGTACCAGTGTCAACAGTAATCCTGCTGAGACAACAATAGACGGCAATTCGGCAGTTCCACAGACACCAACAGACCCCTCGGTCGTACCAGCGCATCCCAGTGTCCAAAGCCAATCAGTACAAGTGAAGCCTACAGCAGCAAAGCTTGGAGTCAAGCCGAAACCCACACAGCAAACTCCTCAGCAGCCCCTGATTGCACCTACTGGCAACATTAATGAGACTGCACCAGAGATACAGCAAACAATAAGCCACCCAGCTCAGGTTGTGGTTCAAGAGCCTCAAGAACCTGTAAAGCCTAGCCAAGCACCCATTCAACAGACACAAGATCACCAATCCAGTGTCATCGATTCACAACCAATCCAAGGTGTTCCCTCTTCGACCGTAAATCCCCGACCAGCACAACAATCTTCTGTCGAGGAAACTGGCGGCTCAGGTATTTCAGCTCCCCCTGTGCAACCAGCGTCTCAGCCAACACAGTCGACAACAAAGCCTCAGAAGATATCGAACCTTACGTCAAATCAAACCTCAAGCCCAGATCAGCCAACCCCCAAGCCCCAGGTCACCGCCGCCCCCCAAGTCCCAGGCAGCAATGTGTCTAGTCCAATTGACACGAAGCCGACTCAAACATCAACAGCCCAGTCTACACAAGTGGCAGGATCAAGGCCACAGGGAAACAACATATCCAATCAAGGAGAAATCAACGCAGAGTCCAAGCCCGATACAAATCAACCTTCTTCAGTTCAACAGTCTGTTGCTGAAGCTGTTGGGAGCGAAGGTAGAATCTTCTCCGAAGCGGATTCGAAGCCCATCAAGCCTGAGAACCACAAGCTCCACATAAACAACGTGCAAAACCCAGTCCAGGCCGCTGCAAACGAAGGCCAGAACGAAACTTTTGTCGAAGTCGAAGGCAGCCAGGGCCTCGTTTTTGCAGAGGCGGATTCGAAACCTGTTAAGCCTCGGGAAAATTCTCAGCTACAAACGAGTGATAAACAGCCTTCAACATATAGGCCAACTGATGTGGAACAAGATGGGGTAATTGTTGAAGCCGAAGAAAGTCAGGGAAATGTCTTTTCAGAAGCTGATTCAAAACCTATCAACCAACAGTCCAGCAATCAGCAAGACCTTTCCCAGGCGACTGTCGACAAGATTCAACAGGCTGAAATTGTTGAAGCTGAAGGAAGCCTGGGAAACATTTTCTCCGAAGCGGATTCGAAGCCTATCAACCCTCAGCCAAGCAAACAACAGGGAATTTCTCAGGTCGCCAATGGTAAAACTGGACAGATCGGACTCGTTGAGGCAGAGGGAAGTCAAGGGAATACATTTGTCGAGGCCGATTCAAAGCCTATCGTGGAAGTGGCCTCTTCATCAGCCTCGGTCCAAGATCAAAAGCCTGTGCAAGAAGAGAAAGTCCAGAAAGTGACACCAGCAGAGGTCGAAGGCAGCGTTGTCATTGCGCCATCTGAGATTGATTCAAAGGCTATTTGAATTGACGTGCGATGAGAGAGAGCCTTATTGAATGTGACGCAAACGAAAGCGACAAGAGCATGAGACAAGAGTTTTGGAGAGTCCTATAAATCAGTTTCGAGAGTAAATGCATGTTCTTTGGTATAACGTCGAATGGTTAGTTGATAGAGTAGTTAGAATCAATCGCTCGGTTTCTTCTGCATGTGCTGTTCCGTGATTTTACTCGAATTATGTGCGCACTCCAACCAATCCATCTCAACTTTCTAGGCCACGTACTTCTGTGCCTTTGACTCCAACATCCATATACTTGTCGAAGGCTCTTTTCCACCAACCAGGGCCTCGGCCAACGTCGGCAATATTGCTGTTCCGACATGAGGGGTAGATGATCGCTGTCTGACCATAACTGTTACGTGACTTCATTCCATCCTCAACTCGTCACTATCATTCATAAGACCAATCATCAATTCATTCCAGTATGCCTTTCCCAAAATTACCCAAACATGCTGCCTACATTCACCTCAACAATCCTGCACGGCGCAATGCTCTTAGTCTGGAAGTCCTGAGGGACTTGAAAGAACAGCTTTTCAAGGCATTGACATCACAACATTCGGGAAAGTTGCTCCTGCTTCCGCGGTTCAGATCAAGTCATAAATCTCAATTTATAACTGCCGCATCGGAGAAGAAAGGTCCGGCTTGGCGTAGGTATAAATGGCTGCTCGATTCCGACGAATGGAAGAAAGAACGCGTTGGTCTTCCGAATGTTCTTGTCCTTCGCAGTGAGGGCCCTGTCTTCTCGTCTGGCCACGACCTCAACGAGATCAGGAACTTCAGTACAGCCCAGGTTATTGAGCTCTTCAATCTCTGCAGCGAGATCGTTCTCTTAATGAAACGAAGTCCAGCCCTCATCGTCTGCCCGATCCAAGGACTTGCCACCGCGGCCGGATTTCAGCTGGCCGTATCAACAGACTATCCAATCGCGTTGGCCAACACCCAATTCTGTCTACCTGGCGCCAAATTAGGGTTTCCATGCACGAGTCCATCAACCGTCTTATCACAAGTTATCTCCCCGGCCAAGACGTACCGCATGATGGCAACAGGAGAGCCCGTAACCGCCGCAGATATCTCCGAAGCTGTTGATGTTGTCAAAGTTCCTGAGCATGCCGAGTCAACGGATACAGCTACCGCTGCCTTCGAAAGCCGCGTCGCCACTGTTATTGAGAGACTGGCTGGCATGTCAGGACAAGAACAGGCTCTAGGGAAGTGGGCGTTCCGAACTCAGCTCGGGTTGAACGCTCGAGGCAATGTTTCTGGATCGGAATCTACTTTGTGGGCTGGTGGAGTGATGGCTATACATGCAAAGACTGCTGATGGCGAAGAGGGAATTCAGGCATTCTTGGAGAAGCGGAATCCGGTCTGGCCCAGTCACTTAGAATGATGTATAATCACCACAAACTGCAAACTAGTGGATCGCCTGGGCTAAATTGTGTTTGAACATGCAGCGTCAGCACTGCCAATAGTATAATTAGATGATCAACTTCATAGCTTGACAATGTGCAATATCGCCTGTAATACCACCGTCTTATATACAAAACTACCTATGAATCCAATTCAGAATTTACCTACATATCGACTATATAGCCAAGCCTCGAGCCTTAAAATCCGAAAATATCTAGAATAGATCTCTTTGACTTCTTCTCGGGAGGATAGACCACAATACGATCGAGGTCAGCGCCCTTGTAGTCGAAGCCATTATGTAAACCGCCAACTGTAATCTTGTTCTTGCCATTTTTCAACGGCAGCAGAAGGGAAGTGGATAGGATAATTCCCTTGTGCGTGTCCTTCTGGTAGAGTGTATGGACCTTGTCTGTGTCGTCGTTGACAACAACGCTGCTAATGCGACGGAGTTGCCATGTTCCGTTGATACGGTCGGGTTGACCCATGGGTTGGTCACCAAAGCCCATATCATCAATATCTACAGTACATTTGTCAGTAAACCTTTAGACTTGAGGGCTATACAAGAAGCGATGACATACTCTGGTGGTAAAATGAAACCCATTGGTCTTGACCTTGACCGTCAACAGTGAAGGTGATGGTGCTGTCGTTGCCATAAATTCCAGTAGCGATAACATGATCAGTGCCGAACGTCTAGGAAACAAGCTGGAGTTAGATATGCAAGACAAAGGCATTTCTCCCTAGAGAAACTCACCGCTTCTTGGAGGTATGCATCTCCCGCCAGCTTGGCCTTGCTGGAGACGTATGTCTTGCCCTTGATGGGCTTCCACTCGCCAGTCTTACTATACGCTGGTCAATATCTATTCTTCATCAGTTGTAAATATGTTTGCGACTTACACATTCAGATCGTAAACATCATGCCAAACAACCTTGAGGCTCTTGTCACGCTCGTTAATTTCAATGGGAAGCCAGACGTTTCGAGACTCCCAGAGTTGAAGTAGATCCCACTATCAATGAGTTAGCATCGTGTGTCAGGTAGAGATTAGCTGAACTTGCCTGGTCGCCCATGTACAAATAAGTCGTCTTCTTTGAACCATCAATTCTCCAGGAGAATCCTGACTGAGTGCTGAAAGTGCGGGTGTAGGCGGGTGATACGAAAAAGGGCTGCGACCAGGGTCCCTCAAGCTTGTCGGCGCGCATTGCCACAACATCTAGATATGGTCAGGGCTCTATAGTTCTCATTCAACGTGACATCACGACTTACTGTTTGGTCGATAACCAGTCTTGTGGCTCATCAACGCAAAGTAACTTTTCTCTGTCTGGATGATCGTAGGAGCTTCAAAATCATATTTGTTGAAGCGGAAGGTAACCTCCTCAACATCGGTCAGGTTGTCATTAAACTTGCTCACGTAGACATCTCGGCCCTCAACTCTATCTCCGTTGGAGTACAGAGCATACGAGTGACCAGTCTTGTAGTCGGTAAATGCGCCAAAGTCCTGGGACCAGTTTCCGAGTGGAGAAATGGCCTTTTCGAACTTGTAGGGGCCAGCAATATTGTCAGACGTTGCTAGGCCTTGAACCAGGGAGGTGTAGTTGGCGTCATCGGCGTGCCACCACATCTGACATTTGTTAGGCTTATAATCTCAGTCCAATATCAGGCCGGTGGACGTACGTGGTATTTTCCTGTCTCCTCGCTGTAGAGCACTTTGGGGCGCTGGATGACATTGTGGTTGGAGATCCAAGGATGTCCCTCAACAGGTTCTAGCTACCAGTTAACAAACACTCAAAAGCATCCCTCACTCTCCACACATACCTAGTGCCAGACCATGCGAAGTCCACGTAGCCAAGTCATCAGAGCTGTAGACGGAGATACCTCCACCTTCTTCCTGACCTTCAGTCTTGTGCTCTCCGAACCAGTAGAACTTGCCGCTGTCCTGGTCCACGGCTAAGCCACCGGCATGAGCGTTGAAGAGTTTTCCGTCGGTGTCATACCAACGAGCACCGGGGACAATCCACTTTGCTGTAGCAAAGCTAGCCAGACCGAGAAGGGAGAGGAAGCGGGCAGCCATGATGGGTGACGAGGGATCAAGTGTGAACCAAAGACGGGCGTGACATAGAGCGGAAGCATCTTGTCAGAGGAATCAGTGTCGCATTTAGACTATTGGACTTCGGACCATGTTGACCCGAAAAGAGGCCACTCGGTCATACATGTGTTGGTTATGCATTTCATCCCAGACATCAAGCTTAATCTCGGCACATTAGACTAATACGGGCCGTAGCCGGAAACCGGGGTGTTTATGTCTGGGAGAAGGGAGGGGGACGATTCCAATGTCGCAGATCTCATGATGCCAAGCCCCTGGCGATGCGACGTTGAAGAGATGATGCTTGTTCTATTATGGGTTAAGCTTGAGGGGTAAAAGTTCTAACAGCTCCAATAGAGAGCCCCCAATGTGCGTGATGGGTTCATGTTTTTTACAAATGATTTAATCAAGTCTCGGTTTCTCCAGGTTTCTCCAGGACGATCCCCCGCTAGATTGGGGGTAAGATTGTTCTTCCCAGCCATTCCATTGTAACACCAGGGAATTGACCCGAGGCTAGCTTAACAATGGCCGTGGCTATCTGGTAGCAGGAGATCTGGTATTGCATCATTAATTTCGCTCATGCAATGACACTATGCATTATGAACTACTCTATAGCAGACGACAGGACCTCCATTCCTGAAATGGGACCGGGTCATCTATCACATCTTCGTCTATTCAGCCTCCACAGCTTGTTGGTTCTGTGAATACTGAAACCCTTTGAATAATCCACCTATATTCCTTGGTCATATCATCAAATTCGAGCAAATCCCCGCGGTGGCATTCATCAATCGTCCAGCAATATCAAAACATGGTAGTTTGCTGAGGCCTCAACACATACATTGTTTGAGGTAGAAGTTCTTGGCCTTGGACTATTGGATATCCTCTCTGCAGCTCGGCTTTCACGATGTCAAACCCAGCTTGGCTGAAGATCGTTCGATACTTTTTGTCTTCTCTATCAAAACATTAGGCATGGGATGTGCGCTGCACTGTGGTCAACTTACCTGGTCACACACCCATCGAGTTCGTCAAACTCATCGGCGCCTGAGATACTCATATTCTCCTTTATAATAATAAGACCACTCTCTGGTTTCAAAACAGTTTTGCACCGCTTCAAATATCCGATCAGATCCTTGTCATTCAGATGACCGACGCACCATTGCATCCAGATAAGGTCATAGATAACTCCTTGAGCAGGACGCCACTCAGCCAGGCCAGTATTGTAGATTTCTCCCACTCCGGGCTTTCCTTCAAGCTGCTCTGTGAACTTTTTTATGGGCTCGATGATATCTACCTGTTCGGCCAAAGGTATGAGAAGAGCTTGAGTGATTCTGCCAATTCTACATGATGAGAGAAAGAAAATATTGATCAGCTATAATCCATGTTGATCTGAGCGTAGTCATTCTCTAAAATGCGTGCGTGTGACAAGGTGACCAGACTTACCCTGCTCCTCCTTCAAGTACTCTGGACAAGACTTTTTGATCAGCCTTGCTGGTGATTCCCAGTTTCGCCAGGAGGGTACGTGAGCCCTCAAGATCGATGCGAGAGACGCTGGGCATAAAAGTTGGGACGCCGCCGAGCATACCATTCTCATCAGCATCGATGCTTTCCCAGTATTCGATACCCCTCTCTGTGGTGACGAGAGAATCTGGAGTTGGGTCGGCTGTTGAAGAAGGCATGATTGTGCGTTTCTGTGTATGTCGTTGGGACTGTTGTTGCTGTTGTTCTCTCACCTTTTCTTATCGATGAGGCTATTTTGGGAAAAATCGGCACACCGCAAAACCTTCTGCAGGATAACGTAGTAGACGGTAGATGGAAACCACCCTCCCATCCTAACTGCAATGATCTTAGGGCTCCCATACGATCAGTTCCACATCCCCCCTATTTTTGACCCTCACAGGCTCCTCACACCTGCCTAGACTTATTCCATCTCACCTGTTCGAGAGACAAGAGAAGCCTGTCGCGGCTCTTGGCGTGCAGAGTGACATACTTTCGCTTGATGCACAGGCACTCACACATCTGCACATGTATGTTACAGTATGGAGATGTAGAAAGAAAAGCTGAGGTTGAGAAAATGTTAGTTGTCACTGACAGAGAATTCGTTTTGCCCAAGATGCTGACTAATGCCACAGAGCTGATCTTGGTACCTCCAGGCTACAGTACAGTGTGAGTGCCCTGGAATCTTTTCCCATTACAGGCACTTCCACTCTAGCTTTTAGGGGCTAACGCTGGGTATTCCCCTGTGGCTCTAGCTCGTAACACCAAAGATCTTCCGCATCCACCTCCACTGATCCTGATATTGATTGTGTTGAATCAAAACAAAAGGAAACTACCAGCTACACGAATTTACACTTATAGAAATGTCTCAATATTCCAATGCAAGTTGTCTTATGTCTCGAGTCCATGCAGCCTGCCTGGTAAGTATTTCCATATCGCTTGTGTAACCACATCACTTACAAATGCCCATAGCGGGGCGGTTGTCTAGCTGCATACATGATACATGCATATGTATGCTGTACTACGTATGTACATGTAGGTCAGAAATCAGCATGAATCTCCTTGTGTGTTCACCCAAACACCAAATCCAACCAAATACTGTCGTGCCGAGGATCTGAATTTTAAATTACTCATACGAACTTACCGGGCGTGTTTCTTCATCTTTACATCTTGGGACAGAAATGACCTGCCCAGCCCCCAAGGTTGCTGCACCTGAACGTCATGATGCTTTAGGAGTTATCGATCGACAAGCAGCTTCTCTCGTCAAACTCATACAGAAGAGTAAGCACTTTATCGTTTTTACCGGCGCAGGTATCTCAACTTCAACTGGTATGATCTCATCTCTATCATTTCCTGTGTCATTGATTTCTAAAAATCACCCACAAGGTATTCCCGATTATCGTGGCCCAGAAGGCGAATGGACTCTTCTCGCCCAGGGAAGACGACGAACTGAAAAGGTCACCAGCACTCTTCAGGCCATCCCCTCTCCCACACATATGGCTTTGGTTGAGTTGCAAACCCAAGGACTCTTGAAATACGTCATAAGCCAGAACTGTGATGGCTTGCATCGCCGAAGTGGCATTGCTCCCGTAAGTCTACCCTACTCCCAAACCTCACCCTAAGTTACTGACTCTTAAGGGTAATCTATCTGAGCTACATGGAAACAGTAACCGTGAGTACTGCCAAGAATGCGGCAAAGATTACATCAGAGGTATATCCAGTTTCCATCACGACCTCTCCGTTTCAGTCGCCATCTGATCAGTCCCAGACTTTCAAGCTACTGCCACCTATGAAAAGTCCATCAACGACCATCGTACCGGCCGCAAGTGTGCACTCTGTGGAGGCCTTCTCATCGATACCATCATCAATTTCGGAGAGCAGCTTCCCCAGAAAGAAATGGATGACGCCTCTAACAACGTCAACATTGCTGACCTTTGCCTCGTCCTCGGCTCTTCCCTCACCGTGACTCCAGCAAACCACCTCCCAGATGTTGTTGGGCGAAAGAAGAGTGCCAAACTCGCCATTTGCAACCTCCAGAGTACCCCCCTGGACAAGCTCGCCAGTTGGAGATTATACGCCAAAACAGATGAGCTCATGCAGAAAGTCATGGAGGGCTTGGGACTGTCCATACCCACATTCATCCTCTCGAGAACTCTTGTCATCCGAACGACCAAGAAAACTGAAACGCGTCAGGAAATTACATTGTCCGGCTTAGACGTTGATGGGACGCCTCTTTCCTTTTTGAAGTCCGTCAAGCTGCAAAACACCAGACGGAGAGTCCAAGCTGAGCCCTTTTCCTTCATGACACGCGAGATTCCTACACCTGGCACCGAGTTCGTCTTTCAGCTGGAGTTTATGGGCCACTATAACGAGCCCAATCTTGCGGTTTCGTATGAGTTTTCCAACGACGAATCGGATGTGGTATTGGGTTTGTCTTTCAATCCGCTGACTGGGCGTTGGGGGGTAACCTAGTCTTAGATAATGATGATGAATTCTGACCATCCGCGGGAGGTTTTTCTTGTCGGTTTTTTCATTTGCAGTCTTTCATTCTGTCTTCTGTCTTCATCGTGTTCTCTTCTGCGGGCGAAAGATACCCAAGTGTCTCAGTTTAGCACCGCCATAGTCTGCTTACCCAATAATGTTACATTCCCATCTATTTAACATTTTCCTAGTCTGCGCTTAAGAAAAGAATTATTCCAGCCTCCGTCGTTTCGCGTCTCGAGGGATGTGCCGATGCATCCGAGCTCTATTTAAACCATTATCGAGCCCTTCTTGCTTTTTAGTCTTATCACCAATAAATTCCTATCACCAACACATCCTTCACGATGCCTGATAACAAACGTGCTCATATTCCCCTCCTCTACCGAGCTCTGTTTCTTTACATTGAGCCTGTCGGGGCTCTCCTCGGAGTTTACCTGTTGCTCTCTCGCCCTTCCACCATATTGAACGCGATGGCCCCTGCCGCTCGTTATGCACCCGACGCTCAAATCGTCTACGATAATCTTGCAGCGGCATACCTCATGTTCGCGTGGAACGAGGGCATGATCCTCCGCATGACGAACGACATTAAGATTTGGAAGCTGGTTCTGATTGGCATTCTTCTTTGTGACAGCCTTCACCTGTATGGTAGCTATTCGGCCCTGGGAAGTCAAGTTTTCTGGGATCCGCGACATTGGAGGATGGAGGATTGGGCGAATTTGGGAAGCCTTTGGGGACAAGCTGCGGTTAGATTGGCTTTCCTGGCAGAGATTGGTATACAGACCGATATGGCCAAGAAGAGGGCGTAGGGGATTATTGGCAGGTCGGCAAGTATTCATATGGGTGGCTCAATGCCTGATTTGAAGCCGGGGTGAACAAGAATTGTGGCAAGAATACAATTCATACTCTATGATACAGATTCCACGGCTATTCTGGCCCTTCATTCCGGTTGGCGTTTGGTATATATTAATTGATGGCTGAGAGTCGGTTAGCCTCTGATCGGTGAGGACTCTGCTAATGGCTGCAATCAGGAAGTGAGCTAGCCGAAGCAACCGGATGGATGAGTTAAAAAAGATTTATTTCGAATGCCAGTATGTTATTAGTCTCTTGACAATTTAGTCAATGCTTTATGAGAAGTGTCCAGTCTTTAACCACCCAGCCCATCCCGAGCACCTCTACAAGCCGTGAAAACTTCAGAAAATATCAGCCCCAGATTGCCCTAGTAGTAGATCCGCAACACCATATCGCCTATTCTCTACTGCCCATTGATACGCTGTCTTGCCCCAGCGATCTTCTGCCTCAATCTTAGCTCCCTTGTCTATTAGCAATTGTACCAAGGTTCTTTCACCGTGGTAAGCAGCCCAGTGAAGTGCTCTTCGTCCATGATAATCCGCAGCATTGACGTTTGCCCCTTGCTTGATCAAGTAATCAGGAACCATAAAGCGCGCGGCCTTGGCAGCAAGGAGCATTGGTGTCCATCCATGTATCTTGGATTCTATCTCCGCGCCACTCTCCACCAAAACCTTTACAATCTCAGGGTATCCGTCCTCAGCGGCAATGTGCAGCGCAGTTTGACCGAGACGTTCACGTCGATCTGGATCTGCCCCATGCTCCAGAAGCAGCTGCACGAGATCCTCTCGTCCAAGCCAAGCAGCGTGTGTGAGAGCTGTACTGTCTCTAATTTGGTCCTGAGCATCAATATCAGCACCGCTGGCTAGCAGGGTCAACACCCTTTCCTTGTATCCACTGTTCACAGCTGATCGTAGTCCTGAGACGACGGTGCTCCCGTGTGATTTCTTCCCTGCCATTTCCCCTAACAAAGCACGTTCGTTTTCGTCCTCCATTTTAGTCCGCATTTGCTCAACAATCACGTCGCCGTTCTTTGTCTTGCGTACTAGCTGGTCATTGGGAGCCGAAACCTGCTTCACGACGGCAGCATGTAGTGGCGTCCACCCATCCTCATCTGTCAAATTTGCGTCCGCCCCATTCAGTAGTAAAAGATCTACGATGGTCTCGTGTCCTTGCAAGGCTGCTGCGTGTAACGCAGTAACACCGTGTTCATCCTGTGTATTGGCCTTGGCCCCATATACGAGGAGCTTCTCTGCCACAGCATGTAGACCTGCCCTAGCACTCCAATGGAGGGGCGTTTGCTTTGTGTTTTTCTCGGAGTTTGGGTTCGCACCATGTCTTAAGAGTAAGAGTGTGATCTCTGGGTAAGGAATGGCCCAATGCAGGGGAGTGTTGTCAAAGTTGTCCTTCGAGTTGGCGTCGGCCCCGTGTCTTACAAGTAAGGGTGTGGTTTGCTCATGCCCCTCAGCGACCGCCCAGTGGAGCGCTGTACTTCCCTCTTCATCTTCCCAGTCAATGTCCACAGTATCCTGCAGGAGCATTTGCATGACGGTGTTGCTTCCTGCTTCGGCTGCCAAAATGAGCGCTTTGCGGGCTTCAAGGTTGTCTGTGTTGACTCTGGCGTTAGACTCAAGAAGCGGTTTGATTAGGTCTTCATGTCGTCCTATGACGGCCCAGTGGAGAGCAGTCCACCCCTCGTTGTCCTCAATCAGAGGATCGGCACCATTACTGATGAGAACTTCCAAGACCTGCTTATGCCCGTTTCTGGCTGCCCATGCCAAGGCCGTTTCACCGCGATCATTGATGGCATTTATACAGGCCCCCTTTGTAGAAAGCACGTCTGTCAACTGTGCGAAGCCGCGCTGGGCAGACAGGTGTAGGGCGGTCATTCCTTGACTGTCTTGACGGCTGAGATCTGGGTCTGTCCGACAAAGCGCCAGGAAAACACTCTCCAGTCCCCAGTACGAAGCAGCATGAATTGAAGTAAAGTCTTTTGGGAAGTCGTTATGCCGACCCTCCCTGCGATGCCGAGGAATGTGGAGCATCTGAATGGAGGAAGCCAGCTTGGATCCATGTTCTAAAAAGCCTAAGATGTTGTCCTCATCCTCCTGGTCTAGGCTTGTTGAGAAATGGTCCCCCCAATAGTGAGAAGCGTAGGAAACGAAGGGGTATTCTTTTATTCGCTCTTCGAGATCCTTCTCGCTCACGCATGGGCCTCCCCCAAAGGCCTCAAAACCTAGGTATGTGAGGCAGGTCCTTGCTAAATCCAGTTCGTGTTCCAAAAATCGGTTCTTGTGTTTTTCGAGGTACTCGTATAGCGTGAGGTGGACCAATCGGACATCATTGGTTCGTTCGTCAATCAGGAGCAATCCAGCTGTAGCAGAGAGAAGGATGTGTTGTTCAGTAAGTGCGGTCTCGTCGAAATCGGTGTCTCCAGGCTCGACACTCAACGCATGAAGTAACTCATGCAATTTCAGAGGTCTTTTGGCATAGAAAATGAATGAAAGTGATTTTATGGCTAGGATTCTGTCATCGTCGTGCTGGTCTTTTACCCTTTGTAGAGCGTTTTCGTAAAAGGCTTCCATATCCCCCACGAGGGAATCCAAGGATGAGCGGACTTTCTTGAGAGTCGAGCGGGCACACAAGTACTCTATTTGCAAGTGGGCGAGGAGGAACCTTGGAACAAGTCAGTGATGAATTGCACAGGTCCAGACGCCTTGTCCTTACATGCCATCAGTCTTCTCCAGGACTTCGCGTTTGATGTCGTCCCAGAGGGCTGGATCTCTGGCAATAAAAGAACTCAGCCTCTTACTGGCACTCATCTTGAAGGTCAGATATCCCTCCACATCAGAAGGGTGGGCTGAAACCTTGACTCGGGTCATGTTCTTGAAGTTCGAAGTAAGGTCCAGATTTGAGCGTGAAGTGATGAATAGGTGAAGACAAGATTGGACCTGCTGCGCCAACGAAAGGAACGCTTCCCTATTGTCTTCATGACATTCGTCCTGGCCAGGTTAGCAATCTCAATAATAACTTCAATTAAGATATTAGTTGGGAGAACTTACCAGTGCGTCGATGAAAATGTAGGCCTTTCGGAACAACTGGGATAAAGATTTTGCAAGTGAAATGCGATCTTCGTTGCTGGGAAGCGACCTCTTCTCAAGATACTTGTCTCTAAAAGCAGTCACTTCCCTGGGTATTCGCGGACATGACTCAACCAGTTGCCGAACAATGTTAGACCATATGTTTGTTTCCGATACTGTGCTTAAGTCTTGGTAGTCACAGTACACGTAGGCAATTGCGACATCCGAGCCCTCTGTCATGTCTTCTACGTAACTAATGGCGGTTGACCTGTGCGTGGATCATAAGAAACGAGCCCAATCCAAGAGGAATCAAAGGTTGCGCAGATTATACTCACGTAATGATGGTTTTGCCGGAGCCAGCTGATCAAACTAGTTAGCATATATCATGAGCTTAGGGGAGGCCGATTACGGTTTCCGTGGCACCAGAGTGTGCGACTTTCAACGCCATGGAACCAATTTTGAAAGGCATCAGACTCTAGTAACCACTGGCCGGTGCCATGGTGGCGCTTTGAGAACACACTGTTCTGTTTGTCATGGAAATCAAGGCTCGATAGCCACGTGATGATACTTTGTCGTTCAGAGGCTGTCTCTTGATCTACACACAAATGTTAGACTGGACGTAGGACAAGTCTAGACGATAGACTGGGACAACTCACTTTTCAAGCATCGGTGCATCCGGCGTGATCCATCCATAACCGCCACAAGATTTTGGTCGATACGATCTGACAGGGCAAGGTTTTCTTTTACGCCGGCAATGAGTGTATAACTGTCCGACTTCGCTTGTTCCACCCGTAACAAAATTGCGTTCATGACAACTTCTCTCTCACGGTCTACCATCTTGTGAAAGTTTTCGTACGCATTTTTCAGTTCCGTGTCTTGTCCAGAGACGAGAGTTCTAAATGCCTTGACTGAAGAAACTAGTCAGTAACATTTCGATGGGCAGTTTATGCCCCCCAACCCGCCATTCCAACCGACCAGCCTGGGCTTGTTCACATCTAGGGACAGCAAAAGGGCTTGACAGCCGAGAGGCAATGGATAACAGCGAAGAACAGACTTACCAACGCGCTTGGTGCGAATGTATTTCGTACAGATTGCGCAGAGCACAAGAACTGATGTAAAGACCTCGGCAAGCACAGCATTCAACTCTGGTATTTTTGGAATATTTCCTTCCAGAACCTTCAACCGGACTAGGTAGGAACGCAAGTCTTCAAAAAAGCCTGCAACTTTATCATAGTCGGCTGATACGCTCCGCGAAACCTACAAGTGTTAAGGAAAGCAGAGAACAGACTTTCACGATGCGTACACTGATAAGATACCTCATAGCTGCGAAAATAGCTTCACTAGGTGGGTACATCTGTGAAACTTGTGAATAGAGTGATATGACAGGGTGCCTAGGATTAGTTTGCACAAGGACTTACTGTTTTGGTGGCCTGCGCCACTATGTCTCCGACGAACTGGATGGGCAGGAGACTCTGGCTCACCAGCGTCCTGAACTTATCCAATCTACCACCGTCATGCCGTTGGAGTGTGAATCTCGCTTCCTTGTCATCCAGGTCTTGGAGAATTTGTGTGACATCGCTGGCCCGAGCCAGTCTTTCGATCTGCACACCAGTGATAGCCTCATACTGGGCAATAGCGGACTTCCAGATCAAGCCGACGTCAGAAGTCGGTTGCACCATGGCTGTCGACGACACGAGTCATCCAACCAGTAATTGACCATTAGTGTTGAAGATGGATGGGTGGGTGGGCATCGATTCTAAGGCAGCCAAGATGTCAAAGAGGGGTTCTCGACTGGGGGCGTACACGTAAAGTCGAGACTAGCCTCGATTTCAGGCGTGCAGTCAGTTTCAGGCCTGGCCTTGTCCCGATTCGTGCACATGGAGAGTCGATCAAAAGCTACGAACCAAGAAGAAGCGAACATGGCTCAAAATATTACAGGGACCGGGTTATTCTCTAGCGAGATACGGAACGAGTTTCGCCAGTACGTGCTCGATAATCCGAACACTCGCCGCATTTCGCATTCCGAACGATGCAATATCATGTCATGGTTGACAAATTCCGAGCTTCGACCCTCCGGCCAGAAGCAATTCAGCAGACGCCACTATGTCCAAAAGACGTTTGCATGGGATGAGACACGGCAAACTCTTGTCGCTGTGGCAACCGACGCGAAAAAGGCTCGGGACGTCATCACCGAAGATAACATTGCGGATGTGGTTGAGCTCGTTCATCTGGATAATCACCACGCCGGATGGGACACGACTTGGAAAGGGGTCAGCACCGCCTATCATGGCATACTTCGGGCGGACGTCATCTTTATTCTCAAGCGGTGCCCAGTATGCGTCCAGGATCCTCGCAAACGTCCCAAGAGTCAGGCAGGGCCAGTGCCACAGTCTGCCGACGAACTTTCAGAGAAACCTTTTTCCATGAATGACTTGCTTCATGATCCGGTCTCTGATACATTGGAAAAGGAGAGCATGTTTAGTACCTAACTCTATGAATTGAGGGCGCTTACAGGCTTGGATCACGATCTAGTACACCGTCTGTTTTCCGGACATCTCGCGATAGATATACCCTCGTGTTTTGAATGTGAGATTCTGGAGCGAACAGATTGGCTATCTCCGGGTCCGAACTTGATCTTGCTCGTTCAGCCCCCAGTGGACTTAGACTACAAGAAGGGCGTGGACAGAAGCCTCCGAGTGCCATTCTTGAACAATGTTCTCCCTACACGAAGCGTTCCCAGACGGTTACGGCGGGAAAACACAATCCAGCGAGGAAAAAAGACATCTGATAGGCAACAAAGCTTCATCATAATTTATGCTATGTTAGAGAGCCTGGTTCAGGCTTCAAAGCATACATCCTCAGTGGCAGTAGCTGCCGGTTCCCCACAACTGGGAAGCCCCGCTGGATGTCTGTCTTGATAAGTTGAAGGCCAGCTTGCTTGAAAATAGATCGAAACTTTTCGTCCTCCCTGTGAGATGGTTAGCCTTGTCAAGATGGTCCAAACGTGGTTTGGCCCTGCAGAAACAGAAGAAAATACCTTGTAACACTGCCATCGAGTTCGTCAAACTTATCAACGCCCCACGTGCTTAAGTTCTCCTTTACAACCATGAGGCCACCGTCTGGGTTGAGGACATTCTTGCACCTTACAAGATACTGCACCAAGGCATCGTCATCTACATGTCCGACGCACCACTGTGTCCATATCAAGTCATACATAACCCCTGAGGATGGTTGCCACCCTTCTAAGCCTGTGTTGTAGATGTCACCTATACCAGGCTTGCCCTTTAGTGGCTCTGTAAATTTGGCCACAGGCTCGATAATGTCTACTGTGTCTGCTATATGGACTAGAAGATTCTCGGTAATCCTGCCAATCCTACGGGACTCGCAAAGCGTCAGAATCTGATCAATCTTATCCTCCTTTCTCAAGGTTTCTCCAATGCGAAAACACGAGCGGAACGTCACTCACCCTGCGCCCCCTTCTAAAGCTCTGGATACCCTCATGCGGCCGGTTTTGATGCCGATGCCTAGCCTCGCTAGAAACGTCCGGGAGCCCTGCAAGTCGATACGGGACACAGAAGGCATAACAGCCAAGACACCACCCAGCATCCCGTTGACATTGGGATCAACTGCCTCCCAGTATTCGATCCCTTTATCCATCTGGGTTGAGAAATCGAAGACGTTTATGCGGCTGGGTGTTGATATTGCAATGCAAATTTTCTCTACTAAATTAAATTCTAATGTTCGATGAATTGGTCTGTACCTAATCAGCATCGGCTCGGGTCTTGTCACGTGATAATGCAGGATTGGATGTCTTATCGATAAGTCAACGGCCTGATCTCAGATGGAGAAGTCGACGCGGATGACTGTTAATAGGCTAACTAGGATGTAACTTGCTACAACTATCTCAAACATACATGACACTATTTTATGGCTCTAAAACCTCAATACTCGCTATCGCTGAACCAGTATGTCATATTTCAATGTTTATCTAACTAAACAGAGCCTCGATCCGGCGGTTATTCCACTCCCAAGCCGTGACGTCCTCGTAATAGCACGGGGTAGCCTCTGTGATGAACTCCTTGAGAGGGAACAGCGATGCATTTCGGTTGGGCTTTGCAAAATAGGCGATTGAGTATCGCTCAGGAATCATATCATCACCATCCGCTTTGATGCTGGGAGGATATGTCACGCGGTGGCAAGCCGCCTTGAATGTGTCGTTAGTCAGTCGCTGTAACGAGTCACCAATGTTGAGAATAATGTCTGTAGGTCCAGAGGACTCGACGTCGTTGAAAGTACCGAGATTTTCCTGGTCCTCAACTTGGAGACCACCGGTAGAGTCCTGGAAGAGCATCGTGATGGTGCCAAAGTCGGTATGCTCGGCAATACGAGTAGCGGTTCCGTCACGAAGCTCAGACGTTGGGATGGCGGGGTAGTGCAGGATGCGGAACTCATTCTCGGCCTTGTCATGAAGAGATCGAAGATGTTTCTCTGAGACGCCCAGGGCGATAGCAAGAGCGGAAAGAATGTCGAGTTCTGTCTTGAAGGCCTTCTCGTAGAATGACTCCATGAAACTGCGGAAGCCAGGGAGGTCCTCTTCGGGCACCCAGAGGTTATCAACAAGTTCGTCGTGAGCAGAGCCGAAGTCGACGGTTTCCTGTCAAGGTGTTAGAACGGAAATTCTGCGATGCTGGTCGTGAAGCACCAACCTTGATATCACGAGTTTTGCCAGGACCCTTGCCCTTCTCGTAGCCACTAATGTTGGCAACGTTCTCCTGACCCACGTAACTATAGCCTCTGTTGGGGTTGGCTTTGGGAGGGTGCTTGGCCTTCATCTTGACCTCGAGAGGTAGGTTGAAGAAAGCTTTGGTCTGGTCGAGTTAGTAATGGTGAGAAGCTAGGTAGCTTCGAGACTGACCTGTTCAAAAAGCTCTTTGATGTCCTTTTCAGGGATGCCATGGTTCTGAAGCTTGACACCCCCTCGTTTCTTGAGTAAAGCGAGAAGTTCATCACAAAAAGCCTGCTTCTGTTCCGGAGTTCCGTAGAACATGGACATGTCGAGGGTGTCACCTTTGGGAGCCATGATTGCCAATTATAGACGTTGTGAAATAGTTGAGGGCGATTAAATGAGATGTCGTAGGAGATGCTATTGTTAATTTCGATGTCTGAATGTTTGATGGTTTGATATGGAAGCCTTGATGATGGTTATTGTGCCTTCTTATATATCTGATCTTGTCGGGCTTACCTACTCACGACCGGCTTAGAAGCCCCCGAAGAATGATGCTTCTTTTGTCTAATCTGTTCTTGGATTCCCTACTGACACAGGGCATGATAAGCAGCATAGCACAATCTTGTTCAACGTACTTTTTCTTATCCAGATATGCCATGTTGAACCGAAGTGGACATGACCAAACCTTGAACGAAGATCATTGTCAGCGTTGTCACAGTCTACTATCGGTTTAGTATAACAAGCAAGAGATTCCGAGCATGGACTAGGTTAGCTAGTCGATCAGTATTGATAACAATGCAGTCGTTGTCAGCCCAATCCCTGCAGCCAAGAGAGTGTGAGACAGTCCCCGCCTTTGTCTTGTCAGTCGCGCCTTTTCCCCATGGGGCGCGATCATTCATGGGCCTTCAGTGAGCATAGATTCACGTCAGCTTTACTCAGTTGTTTCCCGTTGTTGATGCAGGCTGCGCATAACATCGGCATCACTTTCTAGGAAGGGTCGGGATAACCTGCCTTTTTGAAGATGGAGAATGTGGAGACATGCTCAACCACCAAAGACAAGACAACAGAAGGAGTATGATGAAGAATAAGACACAACAGAGTTTCCTTATCTTTTCTCGCTCTTGGCATATCTATCCCATGCATTCTACTCGAAGCTATTCATGTCCCAAAAATAATTGGGTTGAGGTATATGTATCAAGTAGTAGAATATCAAGCTTAACCTCTTATTCTATCATGTGCGTTTAGAAGAGAATGCCATTGAAATTCTAGCAAGCGGCGACGTTTCCTACACTTTTCACCATATACACGGGATATTTCCCCTTTTGAGGGTACCATAATTTTCATCCATTCACTCCTGAAACTCATCAAGATATTGATAACAGAACATCACGGGAAGACCGACTGCCTCGCGATTACTTGCCTATTCCACAAACAAGTGAAGCGAATGATCTTTGAGAATTCATCTGCGACTAACTTCTCCAGGTATGGTTACCCCGCAAGTTCCAGACTCATCCACAACTCCATCCAGTCTTGCCATATCAAAACTTTGCCATTGGTCACGACAAAGCGATGTAGGTCAATTGTCGGTCTCTTTCGGCATACCTGTTGACGGTTTGAGATAGCTATAAGCATCCACATCGCTTTGGAAAGAGAATCCGATCTCTTTCCATTTTGATTCCATGCCTTCCTCTTCCTTGACATCTGTTTCCGCTGAGTGCTGAGCTTCATATAGCAATCCTTGTTCCATGCTAACAGGATGCCTAATCAGCGATCCAAACGAACGCACTCTTTTGGCGGATGTAAGACATGTCGAAAACGCCATCTCAAATGTGACCAAGTGCTACCGAAATGTGGTCGGTGCAGGCTGGCGGGTCTTGCCTGCGACTTCTCACCTACTCTTCGATGGTTGATTGCGACAGGCAGCGATGTTTATGATAGAGTGCCTCCAACAGCGGAGCGGGACAGTGCTCAGTATTCGAGGCGACATCTATACACAGGTAAGCCTCACGGTTAACCTAACCCGCTCCCCCATCAACTGCTGACTAAGTTAGAGGATGCGAGAGAATCAATGAGTGTAGAACTCGTTGCTGGTGTTCCATCGACTGTCACCGCGGCTCTGAACGAGATCGACGAGGAATCAAAACTGGTTGAAGATCAAACATCAACGAAATATGCCATCGGCCCTTTTGCTGTGTTCCGAACTGGTGGTCTTCCTAAAGATGATACATCAACATCTTCATCTGTTCAAACGGCCATTTCACCCTCTGTAGATACGATTGTCTCAGGGTCCATGGATACCTCACTTACTGATCCTCCCTCACTTGAACACGAAACAAAGGACAGGGATGAGGATAATGGTCGCTTCTTAGAAGTTGCAGATTTCATCAGCCCAGATCATGCCAACCTTAGCGGACAGTCATCATTTATGGATATGTTATCCAACTCGCTCGATTTTCTACAATGGTCAGATCTTTTCGCTTGGGATATTCCACTAGACAACTCTCTGGGTCTACCACCAGTGGAGCATGATCTTTCACAAGAATTTTCCATTCCCTCTACTATAGATTGGCAAGCAGAGCTAGTTGAGCCATGCTCCGGACCTCAACATCCCGATAGTCTTATGGAGCCAGGTTCAGCGAACCTTGCTTGGCCTGAGATCGACCTAGTTATTGATGCACCATTGGTCTTGAAGCATTTCAACGATCATGTCATTGGTCAAATGGGCTCCTTGCCAATCAATGAAAAGTCACCCTGGCAAATACTGAATATCCCTTCAGCAATTGTCACCATGAGTCATTTGACAGTGTTGGATACTGCCAGAGATAACATAAAGCATGCCAATCTGGCCAATTTCTACGCCCTGATAGCAGTGTCGTCGTTTCATTTGTCCCTGAATCTCATCTCCTTTCCCGGCTTAGCAAGGCCGGGAAGTCATTGGAAGGACCTATCACAAAGGGCCTATGAGGCGGCAAAACACCATCTTCAGTTAAGTCTGGAAATAGAGTCAAGGTTACCAAGAAAGGCAAAGTACAAAGATCAGCTCATGGCCATTGCTGCTATCTTGGCCACTTCTGTAAGCTGAACTTGTTTCCTACGGATTGTATAATAGACTGACATTTCCACAGGTATTGTCTGGAAAAGAAGTTGATTCAAGAAAATACCTTGTTGAGATGGAACGCCTAATACGTACCCGAGGACTCACGAAGCCACGTATATCTCGCCGAGCACGACTACTACACAACGTTTATGCCTGGATGCGGATCGTCTCGGAGAGTACGCATGTCATTCATGAAGAAGCGCAACACTCAACTACCACAACTACTCTACCAAGTTCGGGCTCTTCTGTCTCTGGTGCCGAAGTCGAAGCACCACGTTCTGAAAGTCGAAGGAGTAGACCAGTCCGCAGGTTGAATTCCGATATCAATCTCGACAATTTCCTCCAGTTGGAGCAGCGCCATCTCTGCACGGAAACGAAAGATGGGGAGCAAGCAGGGGTCGAGACTAGTTTACGCGACATTCATTTTGTCAAGACAACTCAGCCCGAGGATAACATGTATATGCAAATCTACGGCGTCCCAGAGAATTGGCTTAGTCTTGTCTCACAAATCACTCGTCTCGCAAACGTCATGGACCGTCTCTGTACAGCTGGCAAGAAAGCAGATGCCGAGATTTTAGTCTCGCTTCAACCAAAAGCTTCATTTCTAGAAAATGCTGTATGTTTATTCAGGTCAAAACATCACCTGTCTTCCAAGGATGCAGAAGATATGGATGTAGCTGGGACCGTGAAACCCCACACGCACATGGTTCGAGCTCTCAGTTCCGCCCTCATCATCTTCTTCTACCGACGTATCCGAAATGCCAACCCACTTGTTCTCCAAGATAGTGTCGACCAAGTCATTACATCTCTGCATGCATTTGACGACGCATTGGAACAAAAGGGGTTACTTGGACCAGGAACAGCGTGGCCTGCGTTCATAGCCGGTGCAGAAGCTATGTCCGGCACACAAAGACAGGAGATCTTGACGTGGTTGCGGAAAGGGTCCGCGAGATCGGGATTTGATAGTTATAGGACGTCTGAAGAAGTGTTGATTGAGACGTGGAAGAGGCGGGATGCAGCAGGGGGGGCTACAAACTGTGCGACTTGGATGGATGTGTGTAAAAGTATGAGACGTTGGCCATTATTGTGTTAGTATGTTCAAAAGCGGAATGATTAGAATAATATTTGATGAGAAATGACAAGTTTTCGATAATAAGATGCACACAAAATGGAGTTGTTTATTTTACATAGATACGCATCTTTCACCCTTGGTATATGTCGACATTTTCATAGCTGTTTGGTTACAGGGTAGGATATTGCATTATCTCACAAGATCAAATAATCTTGAGCCACGTTTTGTCTGTCTTTTGCTTGATTCTTCTGATAAAACACTTCCCGACTTAAGCATAACCGGCATTAATAATCCCGGGATAATTCCATTCCTTGCTTTGACATCATCTCGCCGCCCTGAATGGCTCGCCTCACCCAGCTCCATCTCCATAATACGACCGAATACCGGATCGTAGCGAAAAATCTCTGCACTAATCCTTTCTGGTATACTCCGTAGTACTCTGGCCCCGATCAAAACCGGACTCCACAAGATCGAGCTTGGTCGTTCGACAAATTCATCATTATTCCCCACGACGATAACGGAGGAATTGCTCCAATTGGACCACAGCTTTGTCACTGTCACTGGTGAATTCCACGGACTTCGAGATTACAAAGCCTGGTTGATGCAGATTCCTGATTTCATGCGTTGTTGGATGCATTCGAATGGCTTCAAAAAGGGCATCATGTCCTCGATTCTGTTTGAGATAGTAGAAAGCAGGACAATCAAGAAAAACAAACATAATTCGCATACTAGAACCACTCTTTTAAAATGACGATCCAGCAGAAGAAGCCTTACCAGGAACTTCCTGTCTTTGTCTCCAAGAATCTTGCTGTCACCAAGGAGCAGGACAATGAGACTATTCACAATCTTCCTGCCAAGGGCTTCCCTTTCTTTACTCCCGCCCAGCAGATCGCTCCCGGAACTGCACTGAGCGGCCCTAATGGCTCTGTGCCAAAGCTATTCACTCCCATCAAGATTCGAGGAATTGAGATGCCCAACCGCATCTGGGTCAGCCCCATGTGCCAGTACAGTGCCCGTGATGGATTCCAAACCCCCTGGCATGTTGCTCACTACGGTGGAATGGCTATGCGTGGTGTAAGTTCTCTTATTTGCAAGTTTACATTGTTAGACAATCTTGCTAACAACACTCACAGCCCGGTCTTATGATGCTGGAGGCTACCGCTGTTCAGGCCCGAGGCAGAATTACCCCCGAAGACGCTGGCATCTGGCTCGACTCTCACGTTGACGGACTTAAGCAGCACGTTGACTTTGCCCACAGTCAGAACTGCCTGATCGCTATCCAGATCGCACACGCTGGTCGCAAGGCTTCCTGTGTTGCCCCCTGGTTGAGCCCTGGCGCTGTCGCTACCAAGGCTGCGGGCGGATGGCCCGACGATGTTGTTGGTCCTAGCGACGAGCGCTTCGCCGAGGGATATCCTACTCCCCGAGCCATGACCATTGAGGAAATCGAGCAGGTCAAGGAGGATTTCAACGCTGGTGTTCGCCGAGCAGTCCAGGCTGGATTCGACGTTGTTGAGCTTCACTTTGCTCACGGTTACCTCGTTTCAAGCTTCCTGTCCCCTGCCGTCAACAAGCGCACCGACAAGTACGGCGGTAACTTCGAGAACCGTGTCAGACTTGCTCTTGAGCTTGTCGAGGGTGCACGAGCCAACATGCCCGAGAACATGCCCCTGTTCGTCCGTATCAGTGCCACCGATTGGCTCGACAACAACCCCGAGTACAAGGGCGAGAACTGGACTGTCGAACAGAGCATCAAGCTTACCGAGCTATTCGCTGAGCGTGGTGTCGACGTGATTGATGTTTCCAGCGGCGGTATTCACGAACTTCAGAAGGTTAACGGAGGACCCGGATACCAGGCCCATTTCGCCAAGAAGATCAAGAAGGCTCTTGGTGACAAGATTCTCGTTAGTGCTGTCGGCAGCATCAAGACTGGTGACTTTGCCGAGCAGCTTATTTCTGGCGGAAAGGACGAGAACGATGTCCCTCTCGATCTGATTGCTGCCGGACGAATGTTCCAGAAGAACCCTGGTCTTGTCTGGGCCTGGGCTGATGACCTGGACACTTCCATCCAGGTCGCCCACCAGATCGGATGGGGCTTCGGAGGACGAGCCAAGAAGAGAGATCACACCAAGATCAGTGTCCCTTGAGCAATAAAAGATGGAAATGAAATGGAGTTTGGGTGTTATGAAATAGCATAATATATAGATGGCATAGATTAGAAAGGCGTCATAATTGGAAAAAAAAAAACTATTATACCTGGAGAAAAATGAGTGTTCGACTTGTAGATCATATCATGTCTTCGTTAAACCAATCCTCAATCGCTTCCAGCGTTCGTACTCGTTTAGGGATCTTGAAGCTCTCGAGCAAATGGGCTACGAGATCGAATAGCCCGTCCATAAAAGAACAATAACCAAGGGATAGCCGTCAATACCAACCCTAACCCTCCCAACAGACTCCCCGTGCCTCCAAATGTCAAGTTATGCAGCATTTTCCCAGTCAGCAGTGGAAAGAAACCAGCAATGATGTTTCGGCACATACTCTGCGCAGCGAGGGCCGAAGAAGCGTATCGATGATAAGTGTCGGCCAGATAGTTGAAGACCGCAAGATAGATACTGAAGATTCCCATTGTGCAGGAACCAACAGCCAATGCAGGTGAAACCCATGGGATGCTCTGCCTTGAAGTCCATCCGAACCAGAATAGACCAAGAGGTAGTAGAATTGACTGAACACAGGGTGATAAGAGACGCTGCTCGGGGGACGTTGATGTTTTTCGATGAGGAAACAGAAACCGGATCATAGGTGCTTCGTAAATGGACAACAAGGTACTTATGATGGATCCAACAATTACGGCGGTGTATACAGCACCAACTTGAGTGTTGTCAAAGCCATATGCAGTCCGGAAGACAATTCCGATACTGCTGAATTGCATGTATAGAATCGCCCACGCGAATGAGACCCATACTGAGAACCAAAAGACAACTGACTCCGTAACCAAAAGTTTCAAAGGAAAAGCAAGACTCTTCCAAACGATGCTGACGTCAACCTTCAAGGCTTGGCCCATCTCCGGCTGGAAGCGAACTCGACCGTCTGGTTGCTTTCTGTTCAACGCATTACACATTCTCTGTAACAACACATTGCTTCGTGTCTCTCCGAAAAAGACGAATATCGTCCCGGTAGTTGCCCCGATCGCGATAAGCTGCACATAGAAGATCCATCTCCAGCCCAGACGGTCAACAATGATACCACTGATCAACGGACCTAAGCCAGTACCAATCATGATAGACAACGAATACAAGGCCATAGGAGTGTTTCTGTCCGCCTTGTGGAATAGATCACTTACAGCACCACCTGTCAAGGTGGCATAGACAGATCCACCGCTCCCTGTGATAAATCGTGAGACCAACATCCCAGCATAACTCTGCGTCACAGCACAGCCCATTGATCCAAGAAAGAACAAGATTCCAGAACCTACAAAGACCCAATACCGCCCATGGGCTTCACTGACAGGCGCAAGAATCATCGGAGCAAAAGCGAAGCCGCCAACGAAAGTTGTGATACCGGCGTTGAACTGTACGTCCGATAGCTGCCATTGCTGACGCAACGGTTCCGATGCCAGGGCATATGCACCTGACGAATATGCTGCAAGTGTCGAGGCCATGAAAGTACCAGATAAAATGATTGTCTTTTTTCGGATGGACCAGCTAAATGGAGATTGATACTTGGCTTGTTCGGCAGGGCTCAAGGCCACTATCTGTGATGGATCCGCAGTCGTTGATCTGAGAAAGTCTGAAAAGGAAAAAGTAGGATCGAGAGCGTCTGAACTTAGCAGGATGTCGTTATTTGAGAGTTGCCCAGGAGGAGACGCATCGTCACCCCCAAGCTCGTCATCTATCGGTTTCTCGTCTAGTGACATTGAACGAACGGAAGGACATTCTGTTCTGTCGTCTTCAAGCTCTCTGGGAGTAGGGCAAGACATGGCGATGAATGCGCAATGCCTTATGCTATCAAGTTCTGCACAGAGGCAGGCAAAGGTAATGTCTACAGATTGCACGAGATCCGAATCATGGTATTTGTGACTGTTTTCCAAGGGCGGATTTCTGGACGAGATAAACGGGTCATTATTCCCCAGTAAAGCCGAGGTTTTCGGTAGTGATCGGTGGCAAGCGGATCGACGTTACTGTTATACCCCGACTGGGACTAGTTGTAGGATGAAGGATCACCGGTTTCGGTGCAAATTTGGGCTTGGCGTGACTCCATTGCTATGATACTGCAGTTTTGAGATTGTGTGAATGAAGACAGGTCTCGGTGAAAAGAAGTATTGTCTTAGTATGGCCATTGCATCCGAATCGATGGGGGGAGGGGCTCACACACGCTGTCAACAATCTGAGAAGCATGTTGATACTGGAACTGATGGAGTCAAAATAATAGCACATGAGTCGTATATCGACTACAGCAGGATTACTATGTTCACATGAAGATGGAACATTTCCAAATTGTCTCAGACGTATTGGTCCAACATGACAGTGTAATCATGCCAGCAAACATTATGCCATCCCCAGGTGATTGACCTCGACTCCAAATAACTACATCTCCGAGTTCTCGTTCCCCAGATTCACCACTTGAACACTTGTATCAGACTCCCTCCATCATCCCCCTTAGCTCTCCAGCGGTCTCCGTCCAGTGATAAACCGATAACTCGTAATCAGCCTCAGATCCTTATTTCGGAACTCACGCTTCACACCCTCCATCAGAACCTGGACCTGGTCCGCCGAATAGTTCCAGACTCTTGTGAACAGGGCAGGCGTATGTGAGTCGACAGACATTTGCATGTGGACTAGTTCGTATCGACCGAGCTCTTTGAGAGTTGGGTTCTTTGCCCAAGGCCCAATAGGGATCTACGTCAACGTTAGTAGGGGTCTTGGGGGTCAGAGCACAAACGAAAAGGCATGCTTACTCTGTAGACCAACTCCTTGACATCTTCAAACCCTGCTTCCATCATCCACTGTCTGTGATGCTTGGCCACATTGATCTGTTTGCCAAACCTCTTGCTCGCTCCGTCGAGCTTATCAACCCACTCCATGGTCCACGGCGCACGATCACAGCTATCGTCATCGCTAAAGATCCACGCATCGTATTCTTGCATCTCCATGTAACCACCAGGCTTGAGGTTAGCCTTTGCCTGCTGGTAGAATCGTGCCCAGTCGCCTGAAGTTCCACTAAGTGCACGCCCGTGGATGTAGTCGAACTTTTCGTCGTCGCGATACGTCCATTCATCCTCGTAATCATCTACATGAAATCGACAATTCGAAGGAACCCAGTCGGGCTGGATGGGCGATAGATCGACGCCAAAAACTTCGGATGCGGGGAACTCGTCGGCCATGTCGATGGCCCAGATGCCGGTGCCGCAGCCAAGATCGAGGATGCGAAGCTGGGGATCACCGCTGGACGAGGGCAGAGGCGCCGTGTAGAGACGGCCTCCCAGCAGGAGACGCCATATGTGATGTTGCAGATCTAACCGCTCCTGTTCCTGATCGTCGTTGGGAAGCACATATTGTCCCTCTCGATATGCGTGGTATCGACGGCCGTTCTCGTACTGGTAATGGTAAATCGACGACGTTACAGAGCCTGTCGCAGCGCTGCCGGCATCAGAGCCATAAGTCGAGTCGGTATCGTCGGTTCCTTCTGGGTCTGTCTATATGTTGCAGTGGCGGGTTAGCTGGGTGAAATTAACATGTCATTTTGACATCAGGCGACTGGGGGGTTGTTTTTTTTCCTACGCACGTCGACCTGCAACGGGGCATGCTCAGCACCATCCTCGGCAGGATGCAGTTGATTGAGGGGTTCACGCTCTCGCGTGCTGCTCTTGCTGGCAGTAGAGGCAGGGCTTCGCTGACCCGCCAACTGTTGTTGGTCGTCCTTATATGCAGAGGCCATCAGTTTTGTTGGTTTTAGTGTTCCATCGAAATGAACCGAGCCATGCGGGAGGGTCCGAAAACCAACAGGATGGATACGGGCCCCTTAATTAATGCTTCCAGAGGGGTGCCAGGGTCAAGCCTGCATGGATTGGTGGTATTCCTCTTCCATGTTACGTAGTAAGCTCACGGAAAGTAGACGCTAGCTCATCCTTCGAGTACCAGAGTCGGCCTATAACGATGTGTTAGCGGTTCGGTATATGAATGTAGCTGTAGTAGTAGAATATCAAGAATGAGGGGAACGCTTTCATCTCCCTTCATTTGCATATCCTACGCTTGTATCCGAGTGACAGACGTCTAGCCTAAAGCCGTCCTGTTACCGAAAATCACGAGCCATTTTTCCTCTCCATGGTTTATCGCTGTTCTGTTGGGTTTCAATTGGGATCGACGACTTTGACCACTCAATTGATTAACTTGTCACCCTGCTGCAACCTTGAGCTAGGAAATCTTTTGTTTCCTTTTTTGCTGACCACCCCCGCATAGGCCTAGCATCCACAAACAAGCAAGCAGGAACCAACAGACACAGACGCATTAGCCAACCAGCTAGCTCAGCTCAACATGACTTCCGAAGCAAACAATGTCAGTGCCAATGCCAACAAGCTTATCTGCGTCGTAGGAGCCACTGGTAATCAAGGTGGCTCCGTTGCCCGTCGCTTTCGCAAGGCTGGATTCCGCGTCCGTGGCTTGACCCGGGACCCCTCGTCAGCGGCTGCTCAGAAGCTCGTGGCTGATGGCATCGAAGCTGTCCAAGCTGATCTCGACGACGTCAATAGCCTGATTGAGGCTTTCAGGGGAGCCAATGTCATCTTTAGCGTGACAAACTATTGGGAACCGTTTATGCGTCCCGACTGTCGCAAACAGGCGGAGGAGCAAGGCATTTCGTGTCGACGATTTGCTTATGATGTTGAGTATCGCCAGGGAAAGAATATTGCCGATGCTGCTGCCACTGCGGTTGATTCTCTGGATGAGAATGGCTTCCTCGCTTCAACGCTGAGCCATGCCAAAAAGTGCAGCAACGGTGCTATCACTGAGCTGTATCACTTTGACGCAAAGGCAGATATTTTCCCGGCATATGTACAAGAAAAATATCCCGAGCTGGCGGCGAAGCTGTCTTGCATCCAGACTGGATTCTTCTATACTAGCTTCAATATCCTCCCCAACTCATATTTGAAAAAGGTGAGATCCTTGGACTGTTCTGTGTCACGAATACTGACACGCAACGCGTCAGCTTGAGGACGGTAGTTTCCGAATGGAGTTTCCTACTGACCCCAACGTCCTTGTCCCTCACTTGGCTCCTGCAGATGATATGGGCAGCTTCACATATGCCGTCTACCAGATGCCCCCTGGAAAAGATTACATGGCCGAGGGCACGACCTGCACTTGGCCTGAGTGGATTGAGACATGGGGCAAAGTGACCGGCAAGAAGGTATCTTATAAGCAAGTCAGCTTTGACGACATGGTGGAGGCTACGGGCGAGCGCGATACTGGTATCGAAGTTGCCTATATGTTCGCATACACCTCGGACCCTGGTTATGATGGTGGCATGAAGGTGCTCAAAGCTAAGGATCTTCGAGAGGTTGGTTTCAACATTGTCGAGGTGATGATATTCACTAACCAAGAGACAGGCTGGCATTGACTGCCCGATGACGAGCTGGGAAGAATGGGCCAAGAAGTACGACTGGTCAGGCATCATTGGCAACTGATTACGTTTTGTTCTATTCTTTATGCGAAGATTGCAAGATGCTCTATACACGATAGCCATGGATTATTGATATAAATTAAGAAGGTCTTATTACTCTGAAATTTCAAAAGAACGCAACGACTGGGTTATCTAGTCCTGTCGTGCATGCGGTGTGGTATCTCTAATGACCCAACTACCTCTAGTGTATCGCTTTCATCATCCTCAATTGTTTATTACCTTAAGCACAATCAATCTTTTGAAGCTCCTTGCTGTACCATGCCTAGTGAAGTTAGTATACAATCCATGGTGATATTCCTGCGAGACTTACACTCTCAACACCAGCACCTATCGATTTAGGTGCGAGTCTCTTCAACAACCATGGCGTCGGCACCTTCGGGGTGCGAACCACAGCCTCTTCGTCAGGAACCTCGGGGTTAAGAATGATCTTCTTGGGTAGAGCAGGCTCGATGACAGCTGGTCTGCCAATACCGATGAGGTCACATGCCCCCTCAGCAAGAGCGGCTTCCATGCCAACACGAGTTCGGAAACCTCCTGTGACCATGAGAGGAACATTGGGGACTTTGGCTCTGATCTCTCGAGCGAATTCAAGGAAGAAGGCTTCTCTAGCAGCACTCTTCTCAGACCTATTAGGTGCGCTTGCACCACCTTCCATCATCTGGGAGAATGATTAGTTTGCAAGATCGCGGATTGTTTGGTCGAAGAACTTACTATAGGATTCTCGTAGGAGCCACCACTGACCTCCAAAAAGTCCACGCCTGCTTCAGCAATGCAAACAGCTTGTTTGAGGACATCTTGGAAATGGGTCGAAGAACTGGCTTGACCAGTTTCCTGATGATCCGTCGAGTTTAGTTTCACTCCCACGCAGAAGGTCTTTGGGACAACAGCGCGAATAGCCTTGACAATGTCGATGACGATCTTTGCTCTAGCTTCGGCTGATCCACCATAGGCGTCGGTTCGAAGATTTGTCTTGGGAGACATGAACTGGGCAAGAAGATATCCGTGAGCAGCGTGGATTTCCACACCATCGAATCCGGCATCAGCTGAGATCTTCGCGGCTTTTGCAAAACGTTGGATGATATCTTGGATCTGCTCTGTTGACAGCTCTTTGGGTGTTCCAAAGAGGAGACAGGAAGCGACCTTTGCGACCAAGCCAGGACCTAGATTCAGAGGCACGGCGCTAGGTGCCAAGGTCTTTGAAGTAAAGGACCTCGCGCCAGATCCAAGCGGAGATTGTCGTCCTGGATGGTTGATCTGCACAATAGTGGGTGTTCCGGAGCGACGGCACACGTTGGCCAATGACTTGTATGCATCCAGAACCTGTTCCTCCGGCAGTGTTGCATCTGTTGCAATATCCTTTGGCTGGCCCAGATAGCGCTCATCTACCTGGACATTTCCCGTCATGACTAAACCCCAGCCTCCATCAGCCCAAGCACCATATGTTCGACTAAACTGAGCAGGAGTAGGTAAGTTTTCCTTGTCGGACATTTGTTCTGTCATGGCTGCTTTTGACAGACGATTGGGCAGCTTGAGACCACATGGTAGGGTGAGTGGTTCAGCAATGCGTAGATTTGGAGCTGGTGCCATGTTGACAGTTGTGACTGAGTTATGGGTGGGTGTACCAAGGAATGGATTGGGCAGTCGACCAGGAATCTTTCTTTGGTGTTTTTTTTTTATGTATATGCTGATAGATTATATATCCTCTATTCACAAATTTCTCGTCGAAATCACGAGAATGAAGATTGCCACGCCAGACTTTCTTTGCGTTTCGGCCAAGGTTCCCCTTTTAAGAACCATCTAGCGTCCCCAAAACGGGAATCAAGTCCTTGCGTCGGCAGAATAGTTGCGCCGATCGTCTCCGCCGTTGGGAATTTGATTTATCCCGCCCGAAAGGCAAAGTCCGCAGCTTCATATTTTCATATTTGGCGGAGATATTTGTTGGTGTTGATGGTAATGGTTGAAGTGACGGATGGCTTCATATAGCCAATTTCTGAGACGTGAGACGAGATTCAGTTGAGCGAGTAAGATGCGTCTGACATGCAGACGCACCAGAATATAAGACGGGTTCGCTTAATTGAGACATTAGCGCATCTTCCGGCTGGGCACTGTCTGTCTAGCTGTACTGAATCATCCACCCTATTCCTATTGATATTGATATTGATATTGATAGCGTTCTCCATCTATGTTGACTTATTCAGGCTTGTGATGTTGGTATGATAGTGCTCTTGTCCAGCTATCCAGTAAGTTATACGCTATATTGCATTACTTTCTGGTGCCTTGAGCCTTGCGAACACCAAGAGATTGCCAACATGTATGTAAATGCTACCATTATATATCAAGACAGGGTAAGGCTGTCTCTTCACAGGTATGTTATCTTATATATGCAGTCATGCAAGTAACCAGTAAAATTAATAAAGAAGACGCTTGATAGAAATCTAGCGGAAGATATCTAGCGTATAAGATGTTGAGGCTTTCATCACAACGTATCCATCGCGTCACTTTCCCCCTTACTCGGCAAACCCAGTGTATCACCTAGGATTGCACATAGAACCATTTTCATCATCAAATAGCCATCAGCTACGACAAAATAGCAGAGGCAGTAAACAAAAAAACAACAATCCACGTACCACTGGCGATCGAATGCATATGATGACCTCTAGAACCATCGATATTCTCATCCTCACCACCGCCCTCTCTCTCCCTCTCAGTCTCATCCGTCTCGAGCATAGTTGTTTCAACGCACATGCAGAGTAATTGCTTTCTACAAACCTCGTCAGACCCAGTTGTACCAAGTGTACAAGACTGAACCACCATAATATGCAGTTAACTTACTGCATTCTCATAAAATGATGCAGAAAGGATCGGTGGTGTTCTCTATGGCTTCCGTGGCGTTGGCAGCATTGCCAAGGTCGAAAGGATGAACAGAAGAGACAATATGAGGGCCTTCAGATGGATAGCTACCATTGTTGGCGAATGGAGCGGTAAAGTCGGAAAAATTTAGATGACATGTAATCGAGAATAAATCAACCATTTTGTATTCTCTGGCTGTCAGATTACAAGGTGGATAGTAGTAGTGCAAGGTTGGGACTTGATTTTCTAATGGATTACCAAAAATGTTGCTCAGGAAATGCTGAGTATGTAGTACGCAGTCTCATTATCTATAGATAAACCCCAGTCCGTCGTCGATTGTCCTCACCCGGGGTGAATAAGTAGCATCAACAGGTCATGAAACCGGTTACTGGTAAACAAGGACCGGTCCTTGATACTCATCAAAAACTTCAACTACAAAGCATGCAGGGGGCGTGAAGAGCAAAGAGCATTCAAGTTGTGTTATTGTTGGGAGAGTGCCTCAGTCAGAATAATGGCGGGACATTGTTGGGATATCTTTCACACGACCGAGGTTTTGCTCTAAAAGTTGAACTATTTCATGAAAATGAATATCCATCGCTGTTCATTTAGCTCGTCTACCCCGATGTCACTTGAGAGCAGTCACTGGCTGGGGATGCAGAATTACACATCCCGTATAGACGCAATGTTTCAGCACACAAAGATAGAGACGCTTCACGGTTCTTGGTATAATCCTTTGGTTCACAAAGTATTCAACTCGAACCTACAAGATAAAAATAGTAATCACGGTGCTTCAAGATTGATGTTTGACCTTTGGACGGACAACAAATAATAGTCAAGGTAACAAGAAAGACGAGCTTAGAAATCTGCTGATTCACAAGATGGGCTGTCAAAAGGTTCCTGGTATTTTCTTGTAGTTTGCCATTCCACATGGACAGACCCGAGCACGCAATTAGAATAGGAATTTCACGAATTTCACGTCTCGATATCCCTTGCAATCGAACCTACGTATTATCATCAATCCAGTGATTCAATCCTTGCTAGGAAATGTAACGGGTTTAATAGTGACAGCTTCACGACGCAAACGGTTACATTAAAAAAACAATTGCCAGGTTTAGAGGGTGCCAAGCTCCTGATATGCTTAATCATATTAGACACAGGAAATTTCTACATGGGATTCATGGTATGGCGACAATTCGCCTTCATACGAGACATACATGGACCTCATCAAGTCTATTTCTGCACACCAAACCAACGAGGCAGGTGTATAACAAATCTTCCATGCTTTTCTGTCCATCTCTTACGATTTAACGTCTGACTGCATCTCGGTACTCTCGGTCAAACACGGGCTAAGTCGTGATTCTGCACCCTTGTTTCCATTACGAGTGCCCCATCATAACTGGGATCCTACAGATGGCGACATTCGCTCAACTTTATACAGTAGCACGTCCATGTACGGTACCAGATCTTCTATTCGTCTTCTACCATTCACCAATATGGCATAGACAAACAGCAAATCCGCCGATCTCCAAGACACTTCAACGCCACGAGTTCGGACGATACACCGTAAAACATCCCATCACTATCTTCCCCTCCCAATTTTCCCATTGCCCCTCATGCTCATCAGCACCAACAGACGGTACCCGGTAGTTGCGGTATGGCGGCGGGGCGGGGTTCCTTTAAGGTTAACAACATAAGGTCCTTCAACTATCACGGATCGGGCAGGCCGTTGAGTGCATCGCCGTCTTGGCATTGTAACGTCATGTCATGGCATTTTACACTGACCTTCCTGATTTTACTCGAGATCGTCATGTACAACGCTGACAAAGGGTCGCAGGGTGCTTTTAATTGCTCGCTGCAGCGGATAAGAGCTTCCAAGCGGGGTGGATTGCACGATTTTGCCTCGTTTGTTTGCATTGTATGGCAAGACATGGAGATCAAACGGTGGCGGGGACTTTAGACAAAGGGTATATATAAGCTTGTTCCTTGACATTTATTGACTTGTGGAATTCTATCAGTGTTGGTAGATTTCCTGACATCCGCCATCATGAAGTTCTCAAACACGTTGTCACTGCTGGCCTTCCTGGCTCCCTTCGCCGAAGCCGGCGACAGGAAGCGTCAGCCCTGGGTCAAGTCCAACAAGCTTCAGAAGAAGATTACACAGAAGGGGTATGATACAACGGCTGCACCCCAATTGAACCTCACTCACTCACGCTATACAGATTGATGAAGAACCTCGAGGTTCTCAATGACATCGCCTACGACAACGGAGGCAACCGCGCCTTTGGTCACCCCGGATACGCCGCCTCAGTTGACTACATCTACGGAGAAATCTCCAAGCTCAAGGGCTTCAAGGTCTGGAAGCAGGATTTCCCCGCTCTCTTCTTCGACACCAAGGTCGCCAACGTGACCATCGACGGCGAGTCCCTCCGTACCGTCGCTCTCACCTACACCCCCAGCACCCCCGAGGAGGGTCTCACTCTTGAGATTGTCCACGGCCCCGAGGGAGAAGCTGCGTGCTCGGCTGCAAACTATGAGGGTCTCGGTGTTGAGGGCAAGATTGTCCTCGTCGAGCGTGGTCTTTGTCCCGATGGTACTACATTCGCTGGGAAGCTCAAGGGCGCTGCTGCCGCCGGAGCTGAGGCTGTTGTCATTTACAACTCGGACCCCGCCAAACTCACGGCTGGTTCTCTGTCCATGCCCAACCCAGAGGAGTACGTTCCAGCCGGTCTCATTGACCAGGAGCCCGCACAGAGAATCAAGGCTCGTCTTGATGCTGGCGAAAAGCTTGAGGCGTACGTCAACATCATCCAACTGATCGAGGAGAGAATTACCCAGAATGTCCATGCTAAGACCAAGGGTGGAGATGGCACCAACCTCGTCCAGCTCGGTGCTCATCTTGACTCAGTCCTTGCCGGTCCTAGAATCAACGACGACGGTTCCGGCACAACACTCATTCTAGAACTTGCCAAGGCCCTCCAGCACTTCTCTACCAAGCTCAAGGTGCGCTTCAGCTAGTGGGGTGCTGAAGAGGTCGGACTCTGGGGATCCAAGTACTACGTCAACAACCTGACCGAGGAGGAAGTCGAGGATCTCCTTCTCTACCTCAACTTCGACATGGTGTCTCGCGGCTTCTTTGGTGTTTTTGACGGCACTGGCGAGAAGGCAGGCCCCGGTGGCCCTCCTGGCTCTGAGGTGATTGAGGATCTCTTCCGTGAACACTTTGAACGCAAGAAGCTCGAGGTGACTCCTGTTGGACTCACTGGCGGCACCGACTACGTGCCCTTCCTGGACGTCATCAACAAGCCCGTTGGTGGTCTGTTCACCGGCACTGGCGCCGCCCAAGACGCCTGCTACCATCAAGCCTGCGACAACATCACCAACCCCGTCCCCGAGACTCTCACCATCAACGCCAAGGCGGCCGCTCACGTTCTCAGCGTGTTGGCCATTGATGGTGTTGATCTGATCCCCAAGACTCCTGCCAACGCAACTATCAATGCTATCAAGATGCGCGATGCTTCTTCCCTGTTTGAGGACGAGATTACTGTCCACGGCAAGTTCTGTGACCACGACATTATTTAATGCCGGGTTGCTGTGATTATGTAGATGATGAGATATGACTTGTGTATACTGGGGGTGGTTTCGACGGGAGCTGCAACGAGTGATGAGTAAAGAATGTACATAACAGTAGATGAAGAACGAAAAGCGATGATTGTTCAAAGGAATCAACCGAAACAGTGAATAATGTTTTTATGAGACAATGTTGGTGTTTGGTGAATGATGTTTGGCTGCAACATAATTCGACGAGCACTGGTGAAAGAGACGGCGCAGAGGACTACAGGTGAGTTGATACAGTTGCTTACTCCAATTGGGGAATGTGCCACTGAGAATGGTCGACGTAAGACCTGCTGCCTGTTGCCTTGTGTCAGTGATCTACTGCAAGTCACCTGCAGTAAATGATAATCCATCAAGCACGGCATTATCACGATCATCTCAACATACTTCATCCATCACCTGAGTGTTACCGCAGAAAACGACTATGGCACCGGAAACTAACCAGAAATCATGGACAATGCTGGGTTGGTAAATGCGTGAGGGATGCACGCATATTTGTACTGACTTGTTGTCTTCAGAGTGCAATCCAGATGTGATGAATCGACTGGCAGAGAAGCTAGGATTGTCGTCGGATCTCTCCTTTTACGATGTATGGTCTCTTGATGACCCCGATCTGCTATCATTCATTCCTCGCCCAGTCCTCGCCCTCCTCGTCATCATTCCCTTCACACCCGCCTGGGGCAAAGAACGCGATGCTGAAGATGCCGAGACGGCGGACTACGAAGGATCTGGACCCGATGAACCCGTCATCTGGTTCAAGCAAACAATTGGCAACGCCTGTGGTTCAATCGGGTTTCTACATTGCGCTCTGAATGGAGACGCTGCACAATACATCATACCCGGGTCTGACTTGGACAAGATCCGCCAAGCTGCGCTGCCCTTGAAGATGGAGGAGCGCGCCGACATGCTCTACAACAATGCAGCCTTTGAGGAGGCGCACAAGTCATGCGTGGAGCTCGGAGACACTGCGCCTTCCAACGAAGAGCACATGGGACAGCATTTTGTATCGTTCGTCAAAGCCAAGGGACGGCTCTGGGAGCTGGAGGGAGTACGAAAGGGTCCGATCGACAGAGGAGCGTTGGCGGAGGATGAAGATTGCCTGAGCCCAAAGGCACTCGAGCAGGGCTTCAAGAGGGTGATTGAACTTGAGAGAGCGGCCGGGGGAGATTTGCGCTTCAGTTGCATCGCGCTGGCTCGTAAAGGGTGATGTAGTCAAATTATTTGAATTCACTTAAGGACACTGATTCGTTCGACTGCGAAACAGGCTTGTAGATGGCTCGTTGTTTTGGGAACGGTCATAGCTGTGTCGATTTGGTGGTAGTTGAGGACGAAAGGGGTTGGGCGTGGGGTTCGTATAACTGTCACGGGCGGTGAAATTATTATCTCAGGGGATCGTTGTTGACGGCGTCAAAGATATCGCATCGTATGGCAATGTCTCGTCTCGTAACAGCAGCATGGGATCAAATCGCATCGTATTCGGTTGTCATGAAACGTACATCGCTTCGTCGGGGAGCTGTCATGCTCCTGTCTCGTGAATGGCGAGCATGTTCATCGCTCCGCTCTCATCTTTGGAATTGCCAGATGGTGTAGCATCCTTTTCCGAAGCATGAGGGCGGGGTGGGCTTGCACATGAGAAGTATGGCGAATGAATTTACGATGCGGTCAATTATTATTTTGGTTGTTCGTTTCTCAACTTGGTTGTAACAATGGGAACACAATGACGAAAGCCGGGTGGCCTCCCAACACGTGATAGATGGGTTAGCGCTGCTTAATCCACTGTTGAGTCCCCTGAAGATCTGATCATCATCCACTTTGAAAACACAACCAAAAATCTCAATACGATGGCGATAAGCAACATGCATTACTTTATTTACAGTTTATGCTATAGTGTATCATCGATGCATGGCTTCTCACATTTGCAATCCCCATTATCTTATCGTATCCTGGAACAATTCCATTTGCCTGTTCTTTTCTCGCCTTCCAAGCCCTTGGTACAGCCCCATCTAAGCTAGTGCGCCAATGCGCCGAGGCTACAGGGGAAGCTCAGCCCTTGCAGGCTCTGTCAGCCACTGTAATCAGAAAGTGGTGCCTAAGACCTCGTATTTTGAGCAGCTCATTTCTCGTGTCGTTTGTCTTTTCCATCACAACCTGGAGGTAATCGACTGACCCATGTTATCTTACCAAGAAGATAAGATACAATCGATGCCTAGACTTGGCAATTGATATGGCAAGACATTTGCGAAGGACAGCTAATGGTAGCAGAGGCCAAGAAAACAAGAGGCATCAAGTTCCCTCTAAAGCTCCATCATTACGAATACAAATCAATAGCTACAGTGCCGTGGCAGATCACTTCTCTGCGCTGCCCACCTAAAGACCACTTCACTGGTGCTATGCTGCACAGTAATCAGGGGCTTTTTAGGGCGTTGGAGATGAAACGCTTTGACCAAAGAAGTGGAGTTGCCCGCCGTTAAGATGATGATGGATCGCTCTTGAAGAGGCAGACTTTTTACCACTCATATAAACAGGGGACCTCCAACCATTATTCTCTATTGCATTTCAGCTTGCCCCTGTCACTTTTTTTATGGCCGCATTTATTTAGGTACATGCGCTCTAAATTGTCAACATGATGATATCAACACTGGGCAAAGGCCTCGCGTCTCTCATCCTCGCTGCAGAGTTCGTTCTGGCAGACTATGATACAACAATATGTGATACAACACGCTTCGGCGAGTTGAACGACACTCGAATGTGTAAGTTAATTCACTTCCTTGTCATGCTCTTTTCTTTTCTCTCCCATCTGACTAGAATCCAGACTACCCAAATGCCTGGAATCCAAAAAGCCCCAAAGATGGCTTCATCTGCATGAAAGTCGACAACAGCACTCCCGCCTACGACGCCACCTGGAACTGGGATGAGGATATCCAGGATGTTCACTCATTCCCCTATGTCCGCCTCAGCCACCCTGATCTCCCCATGCGTCTCAGTAATCTCACTTCTATCCGTCTTGCCACCAACTGGATCTACACACCAGGCAGCCCTGATGAGCCACCGCGGGATTTCACTGATGAAACTTGGCATAAGAACAAGGCCGAGTTGGAGAGCAGCAGAACCATCACGAACGCTGCCTGGGACTTTTTCCTCGACGATGATCGAAACAGGACTCTCTACGCTCAGGATGCTGCTATCGAATTCATGGTCTGGCTCGGTCGTGTGGGAGACCCTTGGTGGTTGGGCAGAAAGGAGGGCGGCCTGCTCTCCTACGTGACTCTGGGAAGCACAGAATTGTAAGCTCATCCATTCTTCCAGCCTCTCAGTATACTTCGATTCGAACTAAATCCAGCTCTCTCTACTATGGTCGAAACTCTGGTGGCACTCACGTCTTCACCGCCGTCACCAGAAACGGCGACGATGTTCTGTCACTAGACGAGGACTTTTATCCCCTGTTTGAGTACATCCTCAAGGAGGCTCACGACCACTCTGAAACTCCCGAAGATCTCCCCAAGGATCCTTATCTCGGAATTGTCGAGTTCGGCACCGAGACATGGCTCTCAGGTGGCAACGTCACCTTCACTGCAGCCAACTTTGACATGAAGATCAACGAGGATGATGTGCGAAACAAAACCAACTCTACAACGTCCACATCGAAGGATGATTCAGACAATTCCAAAGACTTGGATGATTCCGACAGTGGCAACGACCAGAGTACAAACTCAACAAACACCGAAGACGACGAGGATGCCGCCAGCTCCGCAAGAACGTCGGTCTTGGGAGTCATGATTCCCGCTTTCTTGATCATCATGGCTGTTTTCAACTGACCTAGACTCGATATTGCATGAGCATTGTACTTGCATATAACAGCATCTGCATCGGATCTATCATTTTCCAAAGCATTAGAACGGAGTACCTGAATGGGATGTCTTTTTCTGTTGTCTCATAAATAGCATACTTTAATACATCGGGACAAGTTCATCATAGACATGTTCATATCGTCTTATCACATTAAACTCGCTATGTAAAGTCTATGAAACACACAAGTCGTCTCTTCACTGTTTCTCAAGCCGTTATCCCACCATCTCCCTTATATAACTCCAGTAGATGTCTGCCACGTCTCAGCTCGAATATGGCTTGAACCATGGAGCCACCAAAAAGTATCAGACACCGCAAATTGAGCTTGACGCCCGAGATTTGAAGCAGCATCTGTGTTTCTCAACAAATGCATCTATCACTATTCAATATTTCCTACTCCCTCAACTCCAACCATACATATCAATCGCGACATATCGCATAGGGTGTGGATATCACCCCAACCCAAACCCGCTGAGTCAGCCCCAATCTCAGGGGAAATTACCATCGAATCCTTCCAACCTACATAACAACATTCTTCCAGTTCGCAGTTGCCAACGTTGAACTCATGCAATGTCGTCTCCAGAGAAGCCCATCATGGAGAGCAAGTTCAAACGAGCCATCTTGGCTCTCCCCATCCTGGCCATCTTGCCCCTCATGATCCGCGTCTTCATGATGGCCGAGCCCATAGCCCCTATTCTCGAAAACATCTTTGAAACTTCACTTTTCCAATGGGGAAGTCCCGTGGCCGTTCCTGTCGCAAGAGAATTCTACCACATCGGCTTCGTGGACAATCTCTTCAACCGTATTACTCTTGCATTCGCCCAGCTTCAGTTTGGTCACGATGCAAAGGCATACTGGCAGTCATTGGTGTTTTTGACTGATTTCGCCGGCATGTATGCCGTCATGCTGGTGGAATCGTGCCGGCGCGTTGACACGTTTGCCCTTTTTCGATAGTGAGTATCTCTTTGAATCAAGGACTGAGTTTAGCTAAGCCGTGGCAGCCCGTTCTTTTTGCTATTCGTTGCCCAGCTAGCGGGCGTTGGAAATTTCGGCGCCATCTACTTTTACCTCCTTTACGTCCTGACACCAACTTCCAAGCTTCTATCTCCGGACTTTGTCAAGCCTGATGTGAGGTATTGCGCTGCTGTGATCCCTACTCTTGTCCTGGCGTATTATTCTTCACATTACCCAAGCTACTTCCACCCTTCCCTAGAAGCGAGGAACTGGTGGAACTGGGTTTGGCAGTTGTTCCCAGTCTGGGGATCCGTTAGTTTCTTCATTCTGTCGAGAAGGGGCATCAGCAAAGTCCTGGGCGCTGGATCGGCTGATAGCCTGACCTCCATCAGGGCAATTGTTGGTGCAGCCGCTGTGGCAAACACTGTCACATACTGGTATACTCTTTGGCACATGGAGAATTCTGTTACGGAGGTTTTCGTACCTCAATACTTGGTCGAGTCTCCCCAGGAAGCAGACGTTGCTCTCCGGACTATTATTCAGTACGACTACATCTGCACTTTTACGGCGGGCTTTCTATGGTTGGCATATTCGTTTGTTGATCTTCAGCGAGCAGGCGTCTGCTATGTATCTTGGATCAAGTTCATTCCTGCTGCCGTTATTGTTGGATCGGCGGTTGGACCTGGCACGTTATTCTTGCTGGTCTGGTTATCAAGGGAGGAGATTATGACAAAGCGTGTGTAATGAAATAAATTCTATTTCAACCCTTTCAAGTAGGCCTCATAGTACTATAAGATTGGGCTCGTCATAGCTCCTATCTATCAAACCGCAAGCTCTTAGTGACCATTCACCCTCCCCCACTTCCGCTTCTCTTCCTCCTCCTTGAGCCGCTCTTCTTCTTTCTTCAAGCAGTCGGGGCAGCGATGCCAATCTGTTAGGCAGTCCCTGTTTCCCAAAAACTCACAGGAGTCGCAGATTGGGTCGTCGCATTGCTCAACCTCAGGAAAGAAGCTGAGTTGCTTGTAGCATCGTCTGCATTTGACGAGGACCTGAGTGTGGGTGCACATGATGAAAAAGTTCCTCTACGGGGTTGATCGTTTTTTACTCGTTTCTGTGTTGCTTTGTTGCACGTAAGATTGACTTGGAAATTGAAGCATTGGATATTAGCTAGTGTCGAGAGTGTCGAAGTTCATGGTTGAATAGAACGATGGGCAGGAGAATCCGATACTATATATAGTCGTTGGGATACTTTGAATATAAGTTAATTACGAGGTACTGTAGATTAGTTGTCACTACAGGATGTGATCATGGCAAGGTATCATGAGGTTTTGCTGATCGATAACGCATTATACAGTGATGTCCTAGTACTGAAGATGTGAAAGGTTTACTGAAACCTTGCGTTTTCGAGAACTAATCACAATCAAGTTTATGGTGCAAGCTGTGAGAACAATGGCAAAAGTTATCCCGATTCACATCATGTTGGGGGTTTGTCCTGGTAGCCTTGGTATCACCACTGAAAGCTTTGGTATACACCCAGTTAAGTAAACTTGCGAGCGTTATTTGGGATGTATACTCTATTTACACTAAAATTAGAGAGTACAATATCACCCACATATTTAGAGAAGGCTTGCGTAATCACGGTGGCTTTTGTTTCCATATCACAATTGCCTGGCAGATCTTCAACGGTTAACTGATGTATGAATCGATGTCAGATCGGCTATTTGTTGCGCCGATCTGTTGAAATTCTCAACTATTGAACTTTCATCTTTACAATCAACATCTGTATCAACACCTTGTTTAACAAAATCATGTCAACTCTGAGAAAAGTCCGTTATAACGTCGCGACAAGCCTTGATGGCTTCATAGCCTCACCAGACGGCACAGTTGACTGGATCGTCCAGGATTCATCGATAGATTTTGACGCACTTTACGCCACCTTTGACTACTTCGTCATGGGCCGTAAAACATACGAGGTCATGATGAGCTTTAATCAGCAAAGCCCTCTTCTTGATCGGCCCAGGAACACAGTTATTGTGGCAAGTCGATGCATGCGGCAGGAGGACTACCCCAACATCACCGTTGTGTCCCAGGATATTGTTGAATACGTCACGCGGCTGAAGTCGCAGGAGGGCAAGGACATTTGGCTCATGGGAGGTGGCAGACTTGCAGCCATGTTTCTCGACGCCGGCGTGATTGACTGCATCGAAGCTGCCATCATGCCTGTGATTCTCGGTCAAGGAATCGCGATGATTGACCAGAGCACGAGTCATAGTCCGACGGGACGAAAGTTGCAACTACGAGAGTCTAAGCCTCTGGAAAGTGGAATATTAATGACGCGTTATACTGTGACGTAGAGTAAAATTTTGTTGGCTCTCGTAAAATGTTTTACCGGTTCGGGTTTGAGATGGATCTGGATTTCGCCGCTCTGTGGGGAGGTAGTGAGAAGGTGACCTATTGGTGACTCAGGGATGGGGTCGTCGAATGATTCGAACAGAGAACTTGCGAGGACCAGAATGCTAAACCTAGGTTCACTTTCCACTGGGAATCACACAATGTGTTATGCGGATGGTATCTACATGGGTTAGTCTCATTGACTGGACAAGTCTATGGTGCAACCTGACTGAAGAGTCATCACTGTGCGATAACATATTTTCTTGGGGTTGCTTTGTGGCTATGCAGTACCAACGATGATGGCCGTTGCCCTGCCTACTGTTGTCGAGCGCTACATTTACCCGTATTTGATGGGACTGGGATGGCCAGTGGACAACCTCTCGTATTTAGCATTGGGACGTCGGCGAGATGACTCACTCTCGAGGGCAAATTTCTCCAGCGTGGTTCTCAGTGCGATACCAAGCTAGACTGCAGTCGGCATACGCATCTGGGTGAGATTCAGTGTCAGCTTGCATTTCAGCTTCAAGTATCCCAGGCATGTGTTGATGATGAGATATATATCAGATTGTCAATCCCACTTCCAAATTTGTGCTGTCAAGCAGTAATTCATCAGTTGATCATGGTTACCCCTCCGCCGGTGCCTGTGATTCTACACTACGGCTGCACTTTCACTGCCATTGTGTACTTCACATTTGCCACGATTAAGAGATCACTGCAATCAACAACTCTCCCAACAAAAAAGAACAATAACGTTCAATTTTGGGCCACTACTCTTCCTCTAGTGCTGGTTGTGTCGTATTGCGCAGAGGCAATTTTCATACATTTTGAGAAGACCGGCGCGCATGATGTTGAATCCCAAGCTCTTCATTACATCGTACTGGCTTTCATCTGGATCGCTGTCACAATTCTGAAACAGCAATCTTCTCTGGGGCCAGCTCTATCGCTCGTCTCGCTGATCTTTGAAGCCCCCCTACTCGTCTTACTCTCTCCACGCAGCATCAATAATGATCTCTGGAAACCCAATATCTCGCTGCAGGCTCTCAGGGTGTTTTGCCAATCATTATTCATCGGAATTTCTCTATCTGGTTTCCTCAGGCAGCGTTCAACTTCTTGTGCATCTGAAGAGACGCAGCCTTTCCTTCCTCAGCATTCGGACCCTGAACGAGATCCCATCTCCGTTTATGGCACAGAGTCATTGACAAGCAATGCCCAGTACGTCTCTGACAATGAGACAGACTACCAGGACGACGATGACAACGATTCAGATGATGAGACAGGCAGCATCAAGCGTCGTCGCGCTCAACGACTATAAGAAACTGGCGGGTGGTGGGGATATCTCAAAGACTTTTCAATCTTCATCCCCTTCATGATTCCTAAGAAAGACCGTAAAGTCCAGCTATGCTTTGCTTCGTGTCTTTTCACCATCGCTTTCAAGAGAGTCTTGAACGTTCTCATCCCACAACAGTTAGGTCTTGTTGCAGACCGACTGCTGGATAAGCAGACTCCTTATAAAGAGCTGGTTGTTTGGTTGCTGCTCTCTCTGGTCAACAGTCCAGGTTTACTGTCGCTGATTGAAAACCTGGCCAAAGTTCCTATCAGACAATTTTCTTATCGTCGAGTCGCCAATGCCGCCTTCAGCCACGTCATGAGTCTTCCGATGGAGTTCCACTCGACGCGCGACTCTGCAGAAGTAATGAAAGCTATCGAACAGGGCGAGTCTCTGACAAACCTTCTCGAGACAGTTGTCATTGACTTGCTGCCAACGTTTGTCGATCTGGGCATTGCTTTCATTCTTCTGCAATGGAAGTTCAACGTCTACGTTGCTCTCGTCATGGGCATCTTTACCGTTATTTACGCCTATCTTGAAATCAAACTCACCAGCTTGAATGTGGACAATCGTCGTCAGACCACCAAAACCAAGCGTGAAGAGGCCCGAGTAATGCACCAGGCGGTTCAGGGCTGGCAGACAGTCGCATACTTCAACATGTTCAACTTTGAAAAACGTCGGTTCGGGCAAGCTGTTGATAACAAGATGTCTGCGGATAGGAGGTGGGATTATCGGGACAGTTTCTCGGATGCAATCCTTGATGCTTTGGTCCCTTTCACGCTCTTTTCGCTGTCAGCCATGGTGCTCTACGAAATTTCTCAAGGGCGCTCGTCACCAGGTGATTTTGTCTTTTTGATTCAGTACTGGGACAACCTCCTCTGGCCGCTGCAGTTCATGTCCAAGAACTACCGCTGGATCATGTCTGACCTGGTCGATGCTGAACGCCTACTCAATCTGTTCCAGACAGAACCTACCATCGTGGATAAGGATGACGCCAAAGAGATGCATTGCGTGGAAGGCAACGTGGTGTTTGACAGAGTTGCGTTTGCTTATGACTCAAGGAAGCAAACCATCCAGGATCTGTCACTATCTATCAGTCCAGGCCAGACTGTGGCTCTTGTGGGCGAGACAGGCGCTGGCAAATCATCAATCATGAAGTTACTTCTTCGCTTCTACGATGTCACTGGTGGTAGTATTCGAGTCGATGGTCATGATATCCGGGATGTGACTCTTAGTTCCCTCCGCAACTGCCTTGGTGTGGTTCCCCAAGATCCACTCCTCTTCAATGCCACCATTATGGAGAATTTACGATACGCACGACCATCTGCAACAGACGAGGAGATCTTTGAAGCATGCCGATCAGCTGCCATACATGACAAGATTCTGTCCTTCCCCGACGATTACGAGAGCCCAGTGGGTGAACAAGGTGTCAAGCTTTCTGGTGGTGAAGTGCAGAGATTAGCAATTGCACGCGTGTTTCTCAAGAATCCACCCATCTTGATTCTGGACGAAGCCACGAGTGCTGTTGATACAAACACAGAAGTCAGCATCCAACGCGCATTGGATACGTTGAAGAAGGGAAGAGCGACATTCGTTATTGCACATCGGCTATCTACAGTTGCATCTGCGGATCAAATTCTAGTCATTCACGATGGTGCAGTCGTGGAAAGGGGAAGTCATGATGAGCTTCTGACTAGTAGGGGGAGGTATTATGAGTTGTGGATGAAGCAGATCAGGGGACACAGTGAGGCATAAATGAAGTCAAATCTGCCTTTAGTTGCTGGTCATATTTGAAAGGACAGGAACTGGAAGGGTTGATGTTGGTGGATAGCTCAGGGCCTTATCTTACCCCTGAAATAAAGGAATTTTTTATTGTAGAGATCTCTTAACTGTTGAACTCCACTTCAGACAGCGACAGTCAACCAGCTTCAAGGCCTGAAGGCCGAGGGCAAACATGATGGTGGTGGAAGGAGGGGGCAAAAATCGTGGAGACACACCTCCATCCAGTCTATTCTCTTCGAAAAATCACGAAGATTTGCAAAAAGAGAACCCCGGAGGGCTTGGTTTTGACCACGGCAGGGATCGAACCTGCAATCTTCTGATTCGTAGTCAGACGCCTTGCCATTGGGCCACGCGGCCATTGTTGTCTGTTGGTTGTTGAAGGTATCACCAATTCGCACTTGTATGGGATAACCACCCGCATCTGAGATCTGGTCCGTCCCTAAGTAAAACCTGCTGTTTTTTTGGCTGAAAATGAATGACAACAACCCAATGATTATAGCAAACTAATCATTGGTGATTCCCATCTCATGCAAATTGTGTTGTAGACCCAGTTTCGTCGTTTTGCCCCCTCTCAACCTAACGGCATTAGTTCGCGAAATGTGGGACGCCTGCATCATCTCCTCATCTACTTACCCTAGAGACTTATCAAGAAGACATTGAGATTGAAGAAATGACTCTAGAGGGAATGGCAAGACAGGGATCTCACTCCAAATGACTTGTAGAATGTAGGTGGAAAATTAGAGGGCGGCTCCCCCGCACATGACATATCTCTGCCATCACAAGCACAAATGTTCACGCCTTAAACATAGCTTGAAGCATTGGAATCTCTCGTTAGCGAAGTTCAATTATTGACAGAACGTTCACAATGGCGGGCAAGTACATCCTAGTCACTGGCGCGACAGGCTTTATTGGCGCACAAATCGTCGATGCCCTGCTTTCGCAAGGACATAGAGTCCGAGCTGCAACACGTTCATCCGCCAAAGGGAAAGCCATGATCGCCGCCCGGCCACAGTACGATGGGAAGTTGGAGTTTGTGCAGATTAACGACTTTGAGAATCCCGGTGACCTGTCCGAGGCAGTACAAGGCGTGGATGGAATCATTCACACAGCAAGTGTAAGTTGGGTCTTTTTTCATGAGAGCGTACCAATGCTGATTCAATCAATACAGCCATTTACCTACGACACGACGGACAATGAAAAAGAGCTTGTTATTCCAGCAATCAACGGTGTGCGAGCGATTATGCAAGCAGCGGCGGCAAACCCGAGCGTCAAGCGTGTTGTCATCACCTCTTCATTTGCATCAGTTGTGGATATAAACCGCAAAGCACCACCGTATTTCACATACACCGCGGCTGACTGGAATCCCCTTACTTATGAAGAGTGTGTTGATCCATCCGCCAGCGCCGTCATTGCCTACCGCGGTTCTAAGAAATTCGCCGAGTTGGAAGCTTGGAACTTTGTCAAAGACAAGAAACCAGCTTTTGACATCGTCACGTTATGTCCCCCAATGACGTTTGGGCCTGTGGTTCACCCTGTACCTACTGTGAACGACTTCAATGTCTCCAACGCTATGCTATGGAATATCGCTTCGGGAGAAAAGCCACTTCCTGTCACTCGTGTGCCGTTCTGGATTGATGTGAGGGATTTGGCTGCGGCCCATGTCGGGGCTCTCCTGACGCCCGAGGTTGGGATGAACAGGTATACCCCTGCGTCTCCAGAACCATTCTCGTACGGGCTTGCGGCAGAGATTATGGTACAAGAGTTCAAGGACCTTGAGGGGAAGGTTGCTCTGGAAGATCAACCGATTGATAAGAGCCACGGTTTGGACGGTGAAACAGCTGCGAAGGAGCTCGGGTTTCAGTATCGCACATTCCGGGAAACTGTCAAGGATTTCTTGACTCAGGCATTTGCGATGCAAAAAGAGGCCTGATCAATACTGAGTCAAGAACATAAGACAGGGTCGTTTGACATGGCGGATTATGACATAGATAGATGAACATAAATATTGTTTGTGAGATATTTTCGCGGATGCTCTTCTCCCAGCAATACATAATGTCACGTGCTTTATGCTTATATCAATCAATCCTTGATCTTTGAAGAACTTGCTCATCTCATCAATCGTTCGATCAGTCGTCAGCCACGTCTTTGTAATTGGCAACACTTCTTGACCATGTTTTGCATTCGTCAACTGCCTCGGCGGCAAGCCGTGAATGTCTTGAGGTTTGCTGCCCACAACAGCCATGTATATGCCGCTGCAGCATTGTCGCCATCTCAAAAACTCTGGGCAAGTCACACATGCCAGAAGAAAGCTTGCCCAAGTACACAGCCGCCTTCAATCAACTCACGAGTCTTCTGGAACTCCCCCTCAACATGGAAGCGAGCCTCAGTGAACACAACCAGATGTCTTATCGGCTGCACCCTGGGTGACTTTTCAGCAATGTGGTTCCTTCAAATGTACTATCCAGACATGGGCATGGGTCCTATAATGGCCATATCAAGTAAGAAACGAAAGAAATTCCCGACTAAAGGGAATTGAAATTAACACGAGTTAGTGGCCTGCGGTATCTCTAGCTCTATCCTTCTAGAGACTACGCTGCTTCGCTTGGGACGTGATGGTCTCTCCTGGCTCAACGCCGCAAGAACCGCCGTTGGAATGAGCTTCATCTCCATGATAACCATGGAAGCAGCTGAAAACGCAGTAGACTACTATCTCACAGGTGGAACTGTCTCATTCGACTCGCCTGCATTTTGGATGGCTGCCGCCTTGTCAATCACTGCTGGATTCGTTGCACCTCTACCTTACAACTATATCCGACTGCGCAAGTACGGCAAGGCGTGCCATTAGTACGAGCCAACGAATGTGGAGGCCACCACACGGGAACGATGGACTCTGACTGACTTGTAAGATGCTGAAGTTGTAAGAACACGAACAGGGTGTATACAAGGATGGAAGATAGACTTGTACCAAAACCACATAAACGCTGCTATTTATTTATGCTACAAAACAACTGGCTAATGTGTGTATGTGTATATCTTATGCAAAATTCAATACGCTACAATTAATTCTTCATGACCAAATTCACATCTATCAAGGTCTCCTTATCTGAAGGAGATCCAAGAACGGACCATCGTGACACGCCACGAGGTAGGCCTTCTCTGTCTTGGACTCATTCACATGCTTGATCTTGCACCAACTGGGAATGGCAAAGGTGTCGCGCGACTCCCAGTTGAACACCATCTTCTCTCCTGAGGGAGCCTCAACCTCGGTGTGGCCCTGACCCTCGTAGCAGTGGTAGATGTAGGAGCACTGATCTTGTGATTCCTTGGTAGCGCCAGGGTTGAAACGCTCGGCATGGACACTGAGCATGGTAGAGAGAGGCTGGCCGTTGGACTGCTTGTAGTGGTAGATGGCGTAGTCCTCCTTGGAAGTGTTCAGTGCTTCCTCGACTGGGGCCCAGGGGTGACGCCATTCGCAGGGGTCACAAGCTCTAGTTACTGTCAGTATACATATACGTGATGAGAATAGTAATGAAGACTCACGTGCTGGGGTATCTGGGCTCAGCATATCCCTCTGCAAAGTGCACGGGAGCAAAGCAAAAGAGTGGGAGGTTGAGCATGTCAAGCCAGATGACAGGCTTGTCGCTCTCATTCCCGTGGTCGTGCCAGTGCCAGGTAGGCGTTACAACGACGTCACCTCGGACAAGAGGCATCTTCTTTCCCTCAACAGCAGTGAAACCCTCACCGTCGATGATGAATCGGCAGGCAAAGGCCAAGTGCCTATGCGCAGGGGCAGTCTCTCCAGGGTTCACCAATTGCAGACCACCGTAGATGGTATCTGTGGTGTAGGGGGATTCTATCCTCTGGTTAGGCGTACCGAAATTGAAAAACCAAGGGCGAGGGTAAGGACTCACTCATGCTAGGGTTCACCAGCATCAACACTCGTCTCTCAGCCTTCTCCTCGGGAACAAGCTGACCAGCCTTCTCAAGATAGGGTAGTGTCTCCTGGTACTTCCACATGTAGGGCTTTGACGTAGGTCTCGGCGTAGGAGGCACCATGGCGTTCATCTGCGACCATAGTGGCTCGAGGTTCTTTGCGGGAAGAGTGCTCAGGTAGGTCTTCATCTCCTCCGTCTCGCCATCAGCTGGGTTGGCTGTGCTCACGTAACCGCCCATTGTGAAAGATTTCAAGTTGTGAGTTGCGTTTGTCGAAGGGGAAAAAAAGAGGCGCTAAGGTAAAGAAGCTCTTGGTGGTTGCAATTAGTGGCAATGTCTCGAGGCTTGGTGATATCTTATAATGTATGGCCTCAATATGCTTATCTCTCGGTGGATTTGTCCAGGTGAGTTGATATGGTGCTGATTTGAAAGAAGAAAAATCACATCGGTTCTCGCCTGCTCCCAGTCCAGCTCCGCTCGAACCATCTCCCTCTATTTCCCCAGGTTTGTCTACCTTTAGGATAAATGTTCTCCATCAGAATCTGTCCGACACGGGACCTGGTTCCGGCAGAGGTTTTCCGGTCCAGATCCGGATCATCTCCGGGATATTCGCATCAGCTCAGTTCCGGCCGGACCTCCCTCTCATTGGCTCACAAAGCCTCGAGCATCATCACCGACACGCTGAACTCAAGGCGCAATAGTCCCTATAGAACCCGCCATACCTTTAAAGTGTGCTTCAAAATCAGCTCATAACCATTGGGTCCTGCTTTGAACAATGCGAATTATCACAAACGCACTCTCATCACTATCACGCAAAATGTCTTCCAACAACTGGTCACGCCTCATCCGCTTTGTCGACGACAACGGCAACGAGACCTTTGGTGAGCCCATCATCAAGGATGAGAATGAGCTTCAAGAGCGTCTCGCAAAGAATGATCTCTGGGCTGTTGAGTACAAGGGATCAAGCCCTGTTGCGGCTCTTACCAAGGGCGAGAACATTCACGTCAAGGAGCTTCGAGACCTTCTAAGACCCGCTGATGTGCCTATTGTCAAGTGCATCGGTCTTAACTACATTAAGCACAGTAAGTCTATCAACCGGCACAATAGAGTTGTCTGAACAGGGATTAATTTCTTTATCCAGTCAAGGAGGGTGGCCGAACACCTCCCCCCTACCCCTCCGTTTTCATCAAGCCCTCAGCTACGGTGAACGGTTACAACGCCGATGTTCCAATTCCTAAGATTGCTCAGGACGGTACTGTAGACTACGAGGGCGAGCTGGTAAGAATTAACGTCTCAAAGGTCAAGTTTGAATCAATCTTCTAACCTCGTTGTAGGCCGTTGTTATCGGCAAGACTGGCAAGAATATTCCCAAGGAGTCTGCTCTCGAGTACGTTGCTGGTTACCTCGCCTCCAACGATGTCTCCGCCCGAGCATGGCAGCGTGACCCCAAGAAGGCCGGTGGTGTTCCCCAGTGGTGCTTCAGCAAGGGTTTCGACAAGTTCGCTCCCCTGAGCCCCATCCTCGTCTCCCCCTCAGTGGTCGGCAATGCCTCCGACCTCACCTTGAGAACGACAGTCAACGGCGAGGAGAGGCAAAACACCAGCACTGGTGACCTGCTTTTCGGTGTTGAGGACATTGTCAGCTTCATCAGCCAGGGAACCACCATTGAGGCTGGTACCGTCATTCTGACTGGTACTCCCTCTGGTGTTGCCATGGGTATGAAGGAGCCCAAGTACTTGAACGATGGTGACGTTGTTGAGGTTAGCATTAGCAGCCTTGGTGCTGTTAAGAACAAGATGGTTTTTGAGTAAAGCGAATAGAATAGGGATAAAATCAAGGGTTTAATGAATAGACGTTTATATTACAACTGTATCACATAGAATATCGGTTACTCATTCAAAAGCTCCCAAACTCCTTGCACGTCATTAAGCCACGCCATATCATTGACATCGAAATTGAACTGAGCCAAGTCTTGTTGGTCAAGTTCCGGAATAGGAGCAAATTCATCAGCCAACTGCTGGACAAGGTCTGGTAATTCTGGTGCTGAAGGTTGAGGCTGGACGGTTTCAGAGCCTAGGCCTTCAGGTTTTGGCACAATTCTTCGTCCATGACCTTCACTTCCATTCGCACCTCCAGGGACAGCCTGTAGAATTTTTGACGAGAGGATGTGCAGAGCTGTAACGCATCTCCGAGCAGATTGGCCAAACCTCTCATGAGCTTTCAAGACAGAGATGGCTTGACACCAAGATCGCCCAATATCCGTGGCAGCAAAAACATCCGGTCGAAGCTTGGCTGCAATAAGAACTGTCGCGGCTGTGTAGACATAGTAGACGCGATACCACCAGGCTGGCAGTAGACCGACGGTGTTGTCCGAAGGCTGGTGTGTCAAAAGTGTGGTGATGATGCTCTGAGCGGTTGAGACGCAAAAGAGGGCGCCTTGCTGGACAACACGGGCTTGTAGCGTATCATCAACTAAGCTTCCTTCGCTGGGTGATTGTGTGAGACAGAAGCGTGAGAGAAGCGGACGTAGTAAGAGAATACGAGCATGAAGGAAACTGGCCATGGTTAGCTTTGGTATATCCTCAGCCACAGAAGGAAACTGTATGATGACTTACCGTATCCGCAATATCACAGTTTGCCGACGGGATATCTCGTTCTGGTTCCGGTCAAGAGACGCCCACTTTAGATGCTCAGGTAGCTTGATTTCCCATCTACTCAGAGACCGATCAAGCCGAACAACCTTGTCAAGATCCTCATCCTCATTATCCAGACTGTCAGGATGATACGAGGCTTGAGAGTCAATCTTTCTCTGACGACTACTTGAGCCTCCATAGAAAGCTATCATAGTCTCGTGGATGATCTCGTACAGGCGAACTGACTCAACAAAAAAGCTTGCATGACCTGCGCCTGGCTTTGAAGTAGCCTCAGCACTGAGTGAAGTTGTGGACGTAAGAGGAAGTGGAACACCCATCTCAGGTCGTTCTGAGATCATGGCTGGACGACCGTGTGTTATTGAAACCATCCTAAGAGAGTTAGAAGATTCTGAGCGGAGAAGTCTCTTGCACTCACCGATCCATTAATACACATCCATACCATATCCTTCTCAGCAGTTCTCGTTCCTCTGGGGGCCGGTCTGCAGACGTCTCAGGCAAATGGAGGCCTAGTCCTTGTGCTGTTCGGATGGCTGTACCAACCACCATCCACGTCTGGTGAGGGTTATACGTGCTTTGTAGATATTGGCTTGTAACCAAGAGACACTGAACCAACTCTAGTGAACCAGAGTGCCAGGGGCTCATTGGTAGAAGGTCTTGTGCTCTGCGAAAATAGGCATTGCTCGCCTGCTCCCGCTGATCCAAGGTTTGAGATTCAGAAAACTGTGTTGATAAGGCGAAAACAATGTTCAATGTGGCAACAAAGATACGCTCGTCGAAGTCAATAGCTGTCCCTGCAAACAAGGCATTGTAGGATCGAGTCCAGCGTTGTCGGTCTAGAAACGGGTATAACGGATCTACATAGAACCAGTGAAGTTCCATCAAATGGTCTGCCAGTCTACGAGGAGGTAGAACGTAGGAGACCTCAGGTGCAGTCATGTCACCAGATCCGGTGACGCCCATAACGGAGCGTGATGGCACGCTGCTCTGCTTTGGGGGGCCATTGGGGACTTTTCCTAGCCGGATATCAATGGCCTTTTTTATCTGTGCCGTGAAAGAGCCAACGCTGCTGTTGCCAAAGAATTCTCCAGTGTTGGTGCCTTCATCCACGACGGCTGTCATGGAGTCGATGACAGAAGGACTTGTTGAGCATACAGACGCTCCGACATGCCGTTGACTCTGTCCTTCATCCGTTTGTCTGCTCCCTGGCGTTGTGCCCGACGGAGAGAGCTGTTGTCCTGGTGAAGGATCTGACCTGGGCACGGGCATGTGCTGTGATGGGGGAGGATGTGATAAGTGAGTCGGATGAGGCGGAAGATGTGGTGAATGATTTGGATAGGGAGGAGGAAGATGATCCGGATTCCGGGGTCTAAAATTCATCTCAGGCTCAGTAGCAGCTCTCATGGGCGGTTCTGATGAGGTAGTGAAACGTTCATGGCTCGGGAGACCGGAAGCATCACCATCACGGCGAACAAAGGCACCAGAACTATATTTGCAGTTATCCCGGAGACTCAGCTTTCTAGCACATGAGCCACAGGCTATAAAAAAAGGTCAGCCTCGATTTCTTACTAGACTAATGCTTCTCCCATCCCAATGGTCACCAGTCTTCCCTTGATGTCATGAAGACAAGCCCCGATGAGGTCACTTACTTGGTCTTACACCATCACATTTGACCTTTTTTGCCCGACAGTTCTCACAAGCAACATCGATCTTGAGTCGCTTGGTTCCAGCGGGTCGGGGACCGGGGCCGGAGATACTGGGAGCTCTCGGTGGAGGTTCCATTGAGACGATCTCGCGGGAGGGCCCCTTGGGTCTTGGGCGGCGACACGGCCGGGATTAGTCGGAGCAGGTGGGTTATCACAAAACACGTGACGAATAGAGAGGGTGCAAAAAGTGATTATCGGGAAGCAGTGAATGAATCGGAGTGTGTTGTTCAAGATCTCGGAAGCATGTCTGGCTGTGATGTGATTGTGACAAAGTCTGGGGTCAAGTCAGAATATGGGGATGCATTTTCGGTATTTTTTCTTGCTTCCGGTGGTCGTCATGGGTAATCTCTTCCGGGCCAATCGGATACCCTTGCTCTACATTGCGTCCTCTCAGCTTCTCATCTCTTTCCGCCTCCTCATTTCCCCCGCCCTTCTCCGCACCGCACCCATCAGCTGGATAACGTTTCCCCTCAAGTTCTTTCATCCCATTACTTTCGCATCTCTTCCCACTGGGACACCCCATCTACAGCCTTTTGCCACGTGGGTCTGTTCTTGACGAAAATCTCACTGCCGGGCTGCAACTTCAGGCTAAATTATTGTTCTCATCAGCCAACTGAGCAAACAGGCAATTGTGGACAAGGGTCTAGACTTACCCTCCCTCTAGTATGGGGACTCGGATCAGATGGTAGACACCCTTTGCGGCGCTAGGAATTGTCCACAGTGGGCATCCACAAGTTGTGCAGAATGCCTTCTCTTTGCGGTTTCCGCTCGATGTGTCTGTCAAGCCGTAGTGTGCAATTGTGCCCTCTTGAGCTGTAATCTCAACATCCTTTGATGCGAACTTGGCGATCTAGACAGAAATCGTCAACATGGAATCCTATTAGTTAACTTCATATATGGCAATGCATACCAACTGATGCGTTCCTCCGGCACCTTTGGTGCAGTGCTCACAAAAGCATGATAGCACAGCAACCGGTTCGGAAGTAATGTTGAGACGGACAGCGCCGCAGAGGCATGATCCTGTGTACGGAGCAGACATCTTGATGATATGATATCTCGACAATCACTCCTAAAGACTATTCATCAGGGTGTCTCCTTGGAGTTTATATCACGCGACATGTCATGATGGATGTGGAAGTTGTATATGCTTGACAGACCACACATACGTAGGACGAACCGACTACATGCAAGTCTCGGAACCAAAAACAGACTCTAGATTGCCTTCCGAACCATACAAAAGCCTTCCGAAGTAATGGTACTTGCCGTTAAAGATCGTGGCTGATCGAGGGAGGGGAGGGAGTGTCGCTTGTCTTGGACTACTCCTGGGCTAAGAGATATTATTAAAATCAGATGAGGGTCGAATGTTAATGACAGGTACTCAAATAGGAAGGGTCATAAATCTCATGAATTGGCATTATTTGTGAAACTGTCTAATCGCTAAATGATTTAAAGATCAAATTGCTGGGCATCAATTTTGACGATGTTCTCTGCAACAGTTTCAGCTGCAGACAGTCCCAAGGAGAAACGATACTCGCCTCCATCCACAACCCATTTACCCAGCTCTTCGCTGTAGTAGGCAACGTCCCTGGTTTGAACTGACAACTGGACTGTCTTCTTCTCACCTGGTTGGAGACGGACTTTCTGAAAAGCAACAAGTTGCTTAATAGGATGTTCAGGGGACGCTTCCACTCGTCCAGCGTAGATCTGGACCAGAGCACCGCCCTCCAGACTTCCAGTGTTGGCCACTTCTGTGCTGACATTCCAGGTGTTGTTGGATGAGTTTTGAGCGACGCTGAGTTTACCGTAGTCAAAGCTTGTGTAAGACAGACCATGACCGAAGGGGAAGTTGACCTTGTTGCTACCAATACGATCGAAATGACGGTAACCCACAAATACTCCCTCGGCGTACGTGACCTTGAGTTGACCGTTCACATACTCTCCGGGGAAGTTGCCATGAGCAGGGCAGTCTTCTACCCGCTTAGGGAAGCTGACAGGAAGACGACCCTCAGGGTTGACCGCACCAGTAAGAACATCAGTGATAGAGTAACCGCACTCTTGACCAGAGAACCAAGCCTGCACAACAGCAGGGACATTTTCAAGCCAAGGCATGGCGATAGCCACACCAGTGGAGTTGACAACGATGGTGTTCTTGTTTGCAGAAGCAACCGTCGAGACAAGAGCATCCTGAGTGCCCTTACGAGGCAGGTTGAAAGAGTCCTGATCACGGCCTTCAGTCTCCCACTGAGGATCATGGCCAGTGAAGACGATGGCGAGATCAGCTTCCTCGGCAACCTTCTTGGCATCTCCCAAAAGATCGGCGTCATGGTCGGATTCAAGTGAGAAACCAACACGCACACCACTGCGACCCTCGAGAATGGTCAGACCAATCTTGGTAGGGGGATCGGTACAAATTCGGAGACGGTATGTCTTGCCGCCTTCAAACTGGTGTCTGAACTCAGGCTCTGGGGCAGCAAGGAAGAGAGAGCCCATTGGATCAGAGCAGTTAGCGGTCTGCTCATAGATGAGCTTATCATCGACAAACACGCGAGTAGGGCCAAGACCAGAGCAGGCAAAATAGTGAAGACCGGTCTCTTTGGGAGTGAAGTCTCCAATAATCTCCAGTCGTCGCCACAAAGACTCTTGTGAGCCCAGTGGGGAATAGGCCGAAGCTGGTTGGCTGTGCTTGGTGGAAACGGGCTGTTCCTCATCAGTCTTGAACAGGAGTCGACTGAAACCTGGCTGTCCATCAAGACCAACGACGGAACCGCATTCGCCATCCTTGATGGCTGGCAAAAGACGTTCACGGTGAGCGCCCTTGGCGTAGGTGAACTCGACGTCTTCACCCAGAGCTTCATGGAGGGCATCCCAGGGGGTAACCTTGCGATAGGCGTTGACTGCAGCACTACCACCTCCGTGAGCCATCGCATCCTTGGCGAATCCAATCAGGGCAATCTTCTTTCCCTTGACCTTTTCCTTTGTCAGAGGCAATGTGTTTTGCTCGTTCTTTAACAAGACAATACCACGAGCACCAGCGTCACGGATCATGTTGCGCAACTCAGGGGTATCGGTACTCTTTCCAACAAGTGAAGGGTCTTCCAGAGACCTCAACTTGCGAGCCCAGCGGATTACAGATGCAGCGCGCTCGTTGATGGTTTGCTCAGAGAGTTCTCCGCGCTCCAGCGCTTCCTTGATTGCTTCATTCTTTCGGATTCGGGGAGGTCCAGGCATTTCCAAGTCAAGACCTGCTTCTAATGCCGAGGCAACAGAGTTGGTGCCTCCCCAGTCGCTCATGACCATGCCGTCCCATTTCCAGTTACCACGTAGAACATCCTGAAGAAGCCATTTGTGGTCGTCGCAGTGCACGCCATTAACATGGTTATAGGCCGTCATGAAAGCCCAAGGATGAGCTTCCTTGACAGCAATCTCAAAGGGCCGGAGGTAAATCTCGCGAAGAGCACGCTCACTGATAGTCTCATCGACCGTTGTGCGTTGTGTCTCTTGCTCATTTGCCACAAAATGCTTGATGGTTGCTGAGACGCCCTTGTTCTGAAGACCTTGGATAACCTGCGAGGACATCTTTCCAGCAAGGAAAGGATCTTCACTAAAACTTTCAAAATTGCGACCTCCGAGGGGGTGACGGTGAATGCAGACTGTAGGTCCGAGCATGCAGTGAACACCCTTTCCATGAGCTTCAGTGGCTAGAGCACCACCGAACCGTCTGGCGAGGTCAACATCAAATGTTGACGCAAGGTTACATGCTGCTGGAAAACAGGCAGACTTGATGGTTGCATCTGTGGCAGCAGAACGAATACCATTGGGTCCATCTGCGGTCTGAATGTGATGTTAGCTGCAAGTCTGTGATGTGTGAATGGTGTTGCATACCTTGATTGAGGGGACCCCCTTGTCAGAGATGTCTACTGTTTCTGAGAAGTTCTGACCAGCAAGAAGGGATATCTAAACAATGTGTTAGATTAGAGGATGAATACTTGATTAACATGACCTAGGTGAATGATCTAATACCTTTTCGTCGAGAGTCAGAGAACTGACAATCTTGTCAATATCATTTTGAGATGCCATGTTGCTTCTTTTCGTGATGATGGGTATAGAATACCAGGATGCTCTCCAGCAAAGAGAACGCGGGGCTTGAACTCATGAATAGGCGTCCTATTCATTCTTTTGCCAGAACGGGGTCGAGTCCATTGATCAAGAATCAAGCCAATAGTGTAAGGGTCCGAGCCGATCCCGGAACACTTCCGGTGATTGAGTCGTGATGCCGACCAGGATCGACAACCGAAGTTGACCCGACATTACGACAGGAAATACCCTTGTTCCACATGAAGCACGGATTTAGACAAGCTTGGATGAAGCATAAATCTACTTAATCACCAGTTTTGGACAAGTAATGTCAATGCGTCGAACGGTTTTGGATCAGCCATTTTTTCCCGCTCTTCTTTATGATGATCAGTATGAGCATAATCACAAGACATGATCAAGGAATCGCGAAGCATGAGAGCACAAAAGAGCCAGAAATTGGAGAATGCTTGTCTAGCCGTGGGGATGGACCCCTGTTCTCCGCGGGGAAAAGTAGCCAGCCATGACACACTCATGAGTCTTTGTCATAAATTATTAACACTTGCTATGGTCAAAACATGATTCGTGACTGACTGGGCGAGCACATTAGCACCGCTTATCCTCACTTGCCGCTCTCACTTCCCGGCTTATGTTTGTCTGTTGCATGGTGCACTGGGAAGGGGCTTCTTGATCAAAAAGCAATGTCATGATTGGCAACGGGAATGGTCACGATGTGTTTTGGCTCTCATGAGCTACCCGCTTATAACTTTAGTTTGACGTCTCTTCTCTCTTCATTGCAGCTGTCATGAAGGGAGCAAGTGCCTTTTTATAGATTCTCTCGTCATATCATGACGATCAGATTGCACCAACGTATCAGCATGCTCTTTAAGTCATCCGCATTATCAGTCTATTGGTTTAAGCAATCACATCCGGCTAGCATTTATCGCAACCGTCTACAGAATAGAGAATTTTGTTTGATAATCCAAAATTGTGTATAATTAACTCGCCATCTTACACTCATCTAACAATGTATACATTATAATTAAGCGACCTCAACTTGGTCGACGTTCTTGTTCTTCTTGTTCTTCTCCTCCTCGCTTGGCTCAGCCTCCTCGTCAACAATCTTGGTAGCTCCGTGAATGTTCAAGCCCTTGCCCTCGAAAATTTCCTTAATCTCCTCAAGACTGTGGCCCTTGGTCTCGGGGAAGAAGAACCAGATGATGATAAGGAGAAGAGTAAGGATGACGCAGAAGACGATATAGTACTTCCAGCCAATGTTCTTCATAGCAATGGGGTTGATCTGGTTTCCAACGACAAGAGCGACAAAAGTACAGATGTACATGACCGACACACCACGGCTGCGGAGACGGTAGGGGAAGATCTCGACAGTGTAGGCCTGGAGAAGAGGCGCCCAGGCGATGGCGTAGAAGAAGAAGGTGATAAAGACGAAGGCAACAACTCCACGGCCAGTCGCCTCATCGCGAGTGGCGACAAAGTGCGAGGTGAGGGCTGTCCAGATAACGTAGCAGACCAGCATACCACCTGTGGAAGCGAGGAACAGGGTGCGACGGCCCAGACGGTCCACCATCATGGCTCCCACAAAGACGGCAGCAATCCAGTTGGAGATCTGAAGGAGACCGTTGATAAGAGTCTGCTCCTTGGCTTCGGTGATACCGATAGTGTTGAGAACGAGAGAAAGATAGTATGAGATAAGGTTGACACCGTTGATTTGAGCACCGAGACCGACAATGACGGCGATGAAGGTTCGCTTGCGGTTGGCTGGGGTGCGAATGAGCTCAAGGTAAGAGTTCTCGGACATGGAGTCGGCTTCGTGGGTGAGAGCAGACTCGATTTCGTTCATTTCAAAGTTGACAAGAGGCGAGTCGAGATCACCTCCAGCATGGTATGTAGCGAGGATGCGGCGGGCCTCTTCACGGCGGCCCTTGGCGACGAGAAATCGGGGGCTCTCGGGGAGGAAGTAGATGGCGATGAGCTGGAAGAAAGGCAGAGCGCCCTGGAGGAGGGAGGGGATACGCCAAGACCAGGTCGAGGAGAGCTTGAAAGTGCCGAAAGTGCACCACGCGGCGATGATGGCACCAAGATACTGTGTTGGTCGTGTTAGACGATGTGACGTTTTAGAGTCTTGGTTCGTAATATACTTACAAATGAAGTGTTGTACAAAGCCGTCAGCTTGCCACGGTGTGTAGGATAGGCCAACTCGGACACAAGGATGGGACTGGGCTGAGAAAGGAAACTAGTGAAGAAACCAAGAATGGCGCGAGCGGCGATGAATGTCTCAACGTTCTTGGAAAAGGCCTGCATGAGGGCAAAGGCAATGCAGGTCACGGAGCCGATGGCAATGGCTGTCTTTCGTCCATATTGATCGCAGACCCAGGTAACCAGGAAGAGGGCGATGACCTTGCCGGCCGGATAGACTGAGTTCATGGCACCGAGAAGAGCACCCTCAGGTTGACCAAAGTAGTTTCGCCATTGGGGCAGAGTCTGAAGACCGTTCATCATGGAACCTATTCTTGTTAGAGACTGCATCGAATCGGAGCGATTTTAGACGTAATGACACACCATCGTAACCAACCGCGCCGGAAGACACGAGAGGGACCAGGAGAAGGAGGTTGAGCTTGAGAAGATGAGGCACTTGCCACCAGGGACGAGGGTCGTCAGGCAGGACCTGTCATGCTGTTAGTGTCGTGAAGAGGCTGGCAGAACTGAATAAAAATTCACTGCAGTCACTGCGGGCGGGTCGACTTACGGCTGCGAGCTCTTTGCCGACGACGGCGGCATCGCGCTTCTCGTTCTTCGAAAAGAAACCCATCTGGAACTGTACAGAGGGAAACAAGCTGTATCTGTCGAGAAAAAGAGAAAAAGTGTCAACTGAAGAAAGCTGCGGTAGTCCTCAATGCTCAAGCCTGATTCTTGATGAGTATTCTGGGGTCAGCAGGATGCAGGGTGGTTTTATACAAATGAGTCGAGAGGTCTTGAGAGGTCAAAGTTGAAAAAAACAATCAAGAATTTTTCCCCACACGATTCATTGGCATGAACCCCATGGGGGGTCAGGGCCACAGGTGTTGGTCACATTGCGGAGAGGATTTTTCTTTCACCTTGTTCGAATGAAATCCCAGCCCATGGGTCGGCGCTAAACTAGTGTGAAGCAGTACTGAGGGCTTCCGAAGAATGCTCGGAACGTGGGCTGGTAGATGGTTCCGAGAATCCAGGGCTGTGATTTGTCCAGAGTATGTTCTTGTATGGGGGCAACATGGACCTGAGTTATATCAAAAGTCAGGCATGATAGGGGTAGAGACCAGTTCAACGTGCAAGCTTGGAAGCGAGGGTGGGCAAGTAGAATAGCCTAAACCGAGTTGCTAAGACTATTGATGAGAACAAGTCTTGGTGGCGCTTCCTGGGGCACCATTTTGAGTCAACTGCTCGGCTGTTGAACGCGATGATGATGTGTTGCGGTTAAAGTACGAAAACCGCAGCAGCGGTCGTGGCCTGGAAATCCTGTAGAGCAAGAAACAGAGGAAATGCTTGCAGGCTTTGGGATCACGATGCATAAAATCCGGTAATCCAAGGGTAGAGAGCATGCATAACACAAATCGAGATGGTGCATGGAGTCGTAGCGAAAATATCCTTCTCATTTCCACGGGCAATATCCGTTAAGCAAGGACCCATCTAGGGAAAACAAAACATACTGTGCCCCTACACTGTCATGATTTTTGACGATTTGCCACAGAACCGGTCTTGATTCAGCCCATACTCTACTTGACCATGTCCTCCATTCACTCCAGGGACTCACCAACTTCCCCCCTTTCTAGCTATGGGACCAGATCAGATGGGATGCTCCAGACTCTCGATCCTGACTTGTTGGAGAAAGGGCCATCAGAGCCTCGGTCTACAGTGCTGTGGTTGGGTATGAAAACCTGTCCGAAGTTCGGCTTTTGATGGAGTGGATATCCGGAGCCGACATGTTCAAGAATCAGCATGACTAGACGCACACAGATCCACAGATGGAACTAGTCTGAAAGAGATTTGACGACTCTCCACAGTATGCACTTCCGGTTGCATATTTCGCAGTTAATCCATTCAATAACAAATTAGATTTACTTCCTATTCTGGGAATAGATGCGTGGTGGAGATACCATGTAACGCGCCCTAACCGAGGGGCATAGAGTTGCATAGGGTAAGGAAGAAACATGTAGTGGTAGTTCAAAGACAAAAGAGAAAGGAAATTCTCTTGCATGTTGTCTTGAGAGAAGAAAAGATATCAAAGGGAATATTAATATTTGACATGTCAAAAATTCAATACGCAAGTATAAGCCAGTTACAAAATACGTCAATATTTGACTTTGTTATTCAACCTTTTTTCTTTTCCTCCCCCCCCAAAGCTTAGGAGCACCCTCATATTTAAATATTGACCTTTCAACGGCAATGGTTTTCGGAAATTCGGAGTTGTACTCATAGCAAAACAAGTGGGTGTGAAATTCGGATCGAATCTCCAGTGTCCGCGAGCGACAACTAGACTGCCGAGTATGATACCCGGGACCGGAAGGACCAAGACGCGATTTCATCTAGGAAATACTCCTGAATCAACAGCCAGTAGAAGAGCAGCTAAATCCAATAGTGAAGAATAATGGGGGTTTTCATCATGCTCTTCTATTGCCAGGGAACTGATGGTGGTCTGGATACTATCCGTTTGCCCTTAGGTCGATGCCATGATAACTTTTCTTTCTTCTTTCCTATGTCCACTTGTGAAGCGTAGACCAACAGAGTCAAGATGAGACGAGGCGTCTTCATCATCGTAGGTATGCATCGTTTAGTGACTATTCCGTTTTGGAGTAGTGGTGAATTGTGGTCTTCACCGTCTGGCTGCCGTCTTACACCTATTCACTGGTTGCTATCGGTACACAGCATATACTTAATGTACCGAGAGAATGCGTAAGATATTATGTGTGACTGTGGACTGTTAGTATCAGCCTCATATGATATACCTGTCCTGATTAATATGCTTCAACCATGCATATACTTTTGCAAGCAAGCCTTGGTCCCATCACGCTCCCATCATGATCTGCACATTGAAGCTATGACATGCAGAAATCTGCAGATGGTTTCTCCACGAAAGGAAATCTTAATTCATCTGCTCGATTATTAGAATGAGTATCCTTCCATTCTTTTCCGGGTCCAATTCTCACGGCCTCTTCTTCCAATGATACACACTCCCCCGTTCTTAACAATGTCAGACCAGGAGATTACCTTCAACTGGACTTCTGTGACGCCATCATGGGACCTCAGCTATGTTCCCTGCTACAATACCCTCCAGTGCGCTCGCCTGAAGATGCCCCTTGATTGGTCACTTCACAACTCCGACTCTACGTATCACGGTACCGAGGCCGAACACAACGACACCAACACCGTCATTATTGCGATTGCCAAAACTCCTGCTATGGTTGACCCTGAGAGTCCAGAGTATGGAGGTTCTATGATATGGAACCCTGGTGGCCCCGGAATGACCGCGGTTGAAAAAGCGTATGACTGGAACAATATGTGGCAGGAATTCATCAACGGTGATAAGAAGTTCGACATTATAACCCTTGACCCTCGTGGTGTGGGCGAATCCTGGCCTCGGTTCGAATGCTATGACGATGACGAGACTCGGCAAAGAGACGCTTTGAAGCACGACAGCATCAACCCAGATGTGCTCAACGACCAAAAAGCCTTCGAAACCCGTAAAAAGTGGTGGACACAGTTCGGGAAGCGTTGTGCCGACAAGGCCCGTGGCGGTATTGGCCAGTATATAAATACTGCTTCAACAGCCAGAGATTTGGTCCAGATTATCGACAAGATCGAGGAGCTACGCAGAAAAGAATATCCAAACCATGTACCCGAAAGGCCCGAGCCAGCAAGGCTTCAATACTTGGGTGGCTCCTACGGCACTCATCTGGGAGATGTCTTTGCGTCCATGTTTCCCGGGCGAGTTGGGCGACTGATGCTTGATTCAGTTGACAGACGACAAAATGGCACAGAGGTGAGTGTTGTTAACACTTTAGTGATTGCATTCGAACTGACCAAAGGTCTCAGGTTTTTGATCCGGATCTTCTGCGAACGAGGCGAACTGTCGATCACATCTTTGATGTCTGCTTCGAGCAGGCATGCGCCTTCCGACGCCCCGAGGACACGAGTGCCAAGGATATCAAGAACCGTGTAATCAGTCTTATGAACAACCTGGATAAGAACCCCGTGAGAATGCGATACAATGGCATCAAGACCCTCCTTAACTCGTTCTCGATGCGAGGCCTCTTTTTTGATATGGCAGCTCGTCCAGATCTATACAATATCATGTCGACCAGCTATGCAATCAACGCAGGACTCTCGGAGGATTACTCGACGTACATGCAGCTGCTGCAACAAGAAGGAGTGCCATTTCTGGACCGCAAGGAGGCCATTGTTCCCATCAGGTGCCAGGATGCATACGATCATCTTGAAGAACACACGGATGCCCGATTGAAGGCAGATGTCCGACAGGCACTTCAGGAGGGAGCTTCTATCATTGACTACTACATCGTTATCGAAGCGTTCATATGTCAAGGCTGGGATGTTGAGCCTCGGTACAAGTTCACTGGCAAAATCGGCAGCCCAAAGCCTTATACTCAACTTGAGGATAAAGTCCCCAGCGGTCTACGATTACTACATGCTCTGAAGAACGAAAGACCAGCAGCGCCCGTTCTCGTTATTTCGAACCGTTACGACGCCATGACACCTTTGAGAAATTCCGCGATGGCTTCTCAAGAGCACAAAGGATCGTCATTGATCATCCAAGAGGATTATGGTCATGCCGTCAGCAGATTTCCATCAAGTTGTGTTAAAGAGATAGTACGAGAGTATTTCTCTCATGGTGTTTTGCCTGCGAATGGAACGAGTTGCGAAATGGATCCTGTGGTGGAAGAGCGCTGAGACGGATGCTGATGGTTGGAATAAGTGAGGTGTTCTAAGCGTCAAGTCGTGATTGCAGCAATTGGAGAGTGGGATTAGCCACCATAGCAACTGCAGAAATAAATGCATTCAAAAAGATATTAGATATTCACAGAGGTATCGACAGTGATCAAGCTAGAAATCCAGGATGACTACCCAGTATCTACTCAAGAAAGGATAATGGGCAGGAAATCCAGCACATCTCCGTAGCCGGAGCAATAAGCATAAACAAGATGCGTGTCATCAAACAAAAACCACGGATTGCATCTCCATTCAGTCAAGCTTGATTCCTTCGCGCTGTGGAGATACGAGATTCGTTACATTTGGATGTTGCTAGATACCAGGTCAAGCACGCAATTCTTTATCTACAGCTTGGCACAAGTCCGGTTTATTTGCGCTCGCGTAACGTTTTGCGGGATACTTCTAAGATTTCTTTTTAACTTAAAGCGGTATTCTTTGTCGGCCTGGATATTTTATGATTGCTTTCCCAGTTTATCTCGTCCGACTCTGCGTTTTGGTCTCTCACTCATCACCATGGCAGACTCAGCGACGACCAGCGCCGAGAGGAGGGAAGTCCCTGGTAATGATGATTCACAGCCATTAGATAGGGACCAGTCTTTGATTGTTCACTCAAACCAAAACAGAGCAGCTCAGCCCTGGTGGAGATACCCTCTCTTTGCCGCAGGAGCAGCTCTGTTTCTCTCTCCTCTGTCGTATATCTGGTCGTGGGAATCACCTGTTGACCCTACCAATTACGCTGAGCGTACGAGAAGAGTGCTAAAGACGACACCGTATGTAAAAACAGATTCCACATTCGATTCAGCTAACAAATTTTCATAGTCTCATCGATGGCCACAACGACTTGCCGTGGCAACTTCGTATTGAATTGCACAATCGCATCTACGATGGACGCGTAGATTTTGAGAAGAAGCTTCTGGGTCACACTGACCTTCAAAGAATGCGGCAAGGTCTCGTCGGTGGCCAATTTTGGAGTGTCTACGTCGACTGTGATACGAACCAAAAGCACTTTGAAGATCCTTCAGTGAGTGGTGTCCTTCTTCTTTTATTTTTGTTAGCTACCTTGTTGCTGATGACTTTGCAGTGGATTGTGAGAGATACGTTGGAGCAAATCGATGTGACCAGACGCTTCATCAATGAACATCCCAAACACCTTGAATACTGCGATACCGCTGCTTGCGCACGCAAGGCTTTCAAAGCCGGGCGTATCTCTAGCATGATCGGTATCGAAGGAGGTCATCAAGTTGGCGGTAGTATTGGTAGTATCCGTCAGATGTACGAGCTTGGTGCCCGATATATCACTCTGACTCACAATTGCGATAATGCTTTTGGAACTTCAGCTTCCACTATTGCTGCTGGCGGGCATGATCCTGGACTCTTTAAGCTTGGTTACGAGGCTGTTAAGGAGATGAACCGTCTTGGAATGATGGTAGATCTGTCTCACGTCTCTCACCAGACTATGCGCGATGTCCTCAGTGTCGCAAGAGCTCCAGTTATCTTTTCGCATTCTGGTGCTTACAGCGTCGAACCTCATCTGCGGCACGTCCCCGACTATGTTCTACGTCTTGTCAAGCAGAATGGTGGTATCGTCATGGTGGTGTTTGTCAATCGTTTCCTTAACATGAAGAACCCGGATCAAGCTACTATCCACGATGTCGTCGATCATATTCTGCACATTGCCCAAGTCTGTGGTTGGGATTGCGTCGGCATCGGCAGCGACTTTTCTGGTACTCCTTACGTCCCCATTGGTCTAGAAGATGTTTCCAAATTCCCTGATCTGATTGAACTCGTGATGGAAAAAGGGGCCACAGACGATCAGATTAGGCTCCTGGCAGGTGATAACATCCTTCGGGTCTGGAGCAATATTGAGAAACGGGCCCAGGAACTCCAGGCCGCAGGAGAAAAACCTGTCGAGGCGGAATATGAGGGGCGTAACTGGCACAAGGGGCTCAAGAACTCTCCCTGGTTTCTTCGACAGAGCCGCGAGGATGCTTTGACAAACGGGGCGGCTGATAAGCCATACATGTTTAATGTTGATAGTGAGGGTAAACATAACCCCTTGGTTAAGCAGGTTTGAGGATCAAGTTTGGATAAGAGTAGTCACGAAGTCAATTATCAGTTCTTAAAGTAAACTGGATTTGTTTCTGCGTTTGCAATTAAGAAATTCCGTTCATGCTATGAATCTTTGTTGTCTAGGCAAAAGTAGAAGAGGTGCCGTTCTCATGCCCATGTGCTACCTTGTGGCCGTGTATCAATTGCCGATCATAGCCTGTTCGCCGATAAGCCCTGGCAGTTGGGATTGCAGAAACCCTTCCTTGATAAGTTTGGATACTGATTTCTTGTCGGGCCAAGCCCGACTGCCAAATTTTTGCATGACCGAAGCCATGGCGTGCTTTAGGAACTCACGCTAGTGAATCCTGATGGAAGTCATCATCAGAAGTCAAGATAACGTGCTTTGCGATCATCTATGAGATAGCCATTATGCCGGTCCCTCATGCTTATTTCCGCAGTCAATGCCCGACCATGGAGTGTCGCGACGTTGTACAAGGATTCAGCTACCAGATACGATTAGATCATGTCGGTTTGATTTCTAATGGCGGTCTTTTGTCTTGCCCGTGAGCTTTAACCGAACCACCATTCTTCACAAGTGCGGGGATACACCAATGGCACCATTCCCAAGGATTTGGGACCATGAGGTTGAGTAAACTGAGTGTACTGTACAACCCCTCTTGTGGTTTGTATATCTACTTGCATGCCCATGAATCAAGTCGAACTGACCCTGGTAATCTGCACCGTTCATAACTGCCCAGCACAAACTTTCAAACATGGCAGTGGTTGATAAGTTATCTGCAGTGCCTCCAGGAAGCCTGTTTGGCCTCTTGTACTATAGTACTGTTGCTGTCGTTTTGCTTCTTGTTCTTTATCTCGTTCAGAATGAGATTGGAAGATATCGCAGCCGAATCAAGCACTTACCCGGACCCCACGGCTGGCCTATCGTTGGAAATCTCTTCCAGGTACGTTAATTCATATCTATACTCGTCTATACTAACTCGACCAAGCAACCCCTCGACCATCCCGGAGAGAGATATAGACAATGGGCAAAAGAGTATGGACCTGTGTTCCAGATCCAACTCGGCAACACCACTGGTGTCGTCGTAAACTCGGTTGATGCGGCAAAGAAGATCTTCCTCGGCCAGCGACACGCGTTCAACTCCAGACCAACTTTCTATGTCTTCCACAAAAAGGTCAGCAAGGCTGTCACCAGCATCGGAACTAGTCCTTGGGATGACTCGTGTAAGCGACGTCGTAAGCTTGCTGCCGGTGCTCTCAACAGGCCACGCGTGGAGAGTTATGCCCCTATTCTTAACCTCGAAGCACGAGAATTCCTCAAAGATATTTACTCTGAGAGCCGTGACGGATTAGTTGAGATCGACTTTCGCCCGGCAATTCTACGTTTTTCTTTGAATCTAAGTCTCACCCTCAATTACGGAACCAGAGTAACGAGCACGAAGTCTCTTCACGATGATCCCCTAATGGCCGAGATTATTTACGTCGAGTCTGAGATTTCAAAATTTCGCGACACTTCTAAGAACTACGCCAACTATATCCCGCTACTACGGTACTGGGAACCCTTGAATGGCTTTTTAAACCTCAATAGTACTCCCAAAGACCACGCAACCGACATTGGAAAGCGTCGTCTTGCCTATAATAACGTTTTGCTGGACCGATTAAAGGATGAAGTGGCCCGTGGTGAAGATAAACCTTGTATCCAGGGGGCCGTTCTCAAAGATCCCGAATCAGCTGCATTAACAAGAGAAGAACTCATCAGTGTTAGTCTGAGTATGATGGCTGTAAGTGTCCCTCAGTCATAATGTATCATGATACTGATTAGGAAAGGGAGCCGATTCCAATCAGCCCACTCTTGCTTCAGCTGTTCTGATTCTTGCTCATCGGCCAGACATCCAGACCAAAGCCTACGAAGCCATCAAGGAAGCTGGAATCCTTGATCTTCCTTCTAACGCCTATGCTTCCACAAGGGTTGAATACATTGACGCATTCACAAAGGAAGTCTCTCGCTACTTTACTGTACTGAAGCTTGCGATTCCAAGGGCAACCTACTCCGAAGGTACTTGGGGTCAAGCTAAAGTCCCTGCTAACACACTTGTGTTTTTGAACAGCTGGGCGTGCAATCGAGGTAAGAGGTTGAATCACTCGGGAGAAGCTTGACTAATGATATATATAGACCCTGAGCTATTCACAGAGCCAGATACTTTTGCTCCAGAGCGATGGCTTCCAGATTCTCCCGATCACACAGCACACCAGTATGCCTTTGGAATAGGAGGACGAATGTGTGTTGCTTCACTCCTGGCTCACAATGCTCTCTACACTGTGTTTCTTCATCTCATTGCCAAGTTCCAGATTTTTCCGGCTGATGGAAAGACGTCGGATGAGGCTCATCCACTCAAGGGCTTAAAGGAGCTTTCGTTCGTTGGGACGCCAGCAGGTTACCAGGCAAGATTTGTACCAAGGGATGGAAAGGCGCTTCCGGGGTGGTTAGACAAACCTGACGGAAAATGAGTGTGCGCTTGTATTTAGACTAGATACAGATAGAGAGTATATAGTCGAGCATGGCTGAATGATCGTTCTATGAGATAGTGCTGTATCGACTTGACATTATGCTCTTGAGGCAGCGAGATAGAATACAATGATTTACTACTACAAGCGCAACAGTAAGCTATAGCAACGCGCAACGACAGAATGAATCATCACGATTGGGAAAACATAGCATATTTCCCACTGTTGGCTATGGTAGCAATACGATACTGGATCCTGTTGTTGTCTAGCCAGTCAAAGGATAGAGATCGATTTATAAGCTAATGATGTCGCAATATCATTCGGATATCCACGACGAGAAACCCCGCCCGGTTCCAAAAAGGATAAGAAGACCTCGTCTTGCCTGTCTGTTTTCATCAACATTTCCCCTCTTAACAATTATCCCATCATGGCTTCTCTCGAAATTAACGACCTTTTTGGTGTGAAGGGCCTTGTGGCTGTGGTCACAGGAGGCGGCAGCGGTATGACTTGGATATTGTTACAATCAGACATTTTCTAATTGTGCTGTAGGAATTGGGTTGATGATCGCTCAAGCTTTGGAGTCAAATGGTGCGATTGTTTACATCATCGGTCGTCGAGAGGAACCACTTCAAAATGCCGCCAAGACTGCAGTGCGTCGAATTTGCCATGTTTGGCGTGTCTCCAGTACTGACACTTAGCAGAAGCATGGGAATATCAAACCTATTCAAGGCGATGTCACGAACAAGTCTGACCTTGAGCGGGCTGTCTCGCAAGTCAAAGCTGACCACGGCTATGTCAACGTCGTTGTTGCCAACGCCGGTATTAGCGGACCATCTCTGCTACAACTACCAGAAAAGCCGACCATTTCACAGTTTCGAGAATACATCTGGAACTGGGACTCGGATTTCTTCAACCAGACATTCGCTGTCAATACAACCAGTGTCTTTAACACGGTCGCAGCATTTCTCGAGCTGTTAGACGCAGGCAACAAGCAGGGAAACCTGAAACAGAGAAGCCAGGTCATAGCAACCAGCAGTATTGGCGCTTTCAACCGGTCGCCAGCTTTGGGTTATGCATACGGAGGGTCCAAGGCTGCGGTGGCTCATATTTTCAAACAGCTTTCGACGTCTTTGGTGCCATTCAACATTCGAGCCAACATCATTGCTCCTGGATGTAAGTTGGAGAGGAGGCCCAAACATGTGTATTTATGCTAACTGTTCTTATAGTTTACCCCAGTGAGATGACACAGGAGGCAATAGAGGAGAGAAACGTGACAGGTTGGCCCAAGACTGTTGTCCCGGAGGAGAGACCAGGCGATGAGCAAGACATTGCAGGAGCTATCTTGTTCTTGGTGAGCAAAGCTGGGGCTTACATCAACGGCAATGTATTGGTTACAGATGGAGGTCGACTTAGCGTTGTTCCATCGTCTTATTAAGCCGAGGTCTGAAAGAGATAGTGTAAACCAAGAGCTTGATAATTGAAGAAATCCTGAAACCATCAATTTCTCACAACCCCCTCTCAACTTTTTTCTATCTGCATATCAAGCTTCATTACCACCATGGACATATATCGTTTAGTTCGTTGTAGGAAACTTGGTCAATCGTCCACCATCAAGCACAACAACAGTGCCGTTGGCATAGGCTCCTCCTTTCGAGGCCAAATACAAAATCGTGCCTCCCATGTCCTGCTCGTTGCCCATTCTTTGTGCTGGAATCATCTCTGCCGGAAGCGACTGGCTATTGCCGTCGTCATCAGTATACAGCTTGACGATAGGTTCAGACATCTCGCTTGGGAAGACTACAAAATGAGTTAGCTTCATGAGAACATTGACTTGGATTCACTTGGTGGAGAAACTCACGTCCAGGACAGAGACAGTTGGCGCTACGCGAGAGGACATTGTTAGCTGCTCCTCATAATAAACCATATGGATAAGAACCTACCGGATTCCCCATTGAGGGAGAATAACTGAGAGCTGCTTGGCAACATGAACAGCAGCAGCCTTTGACTGACCATATGCCCAGCCTCCAGGTGCCAGCTTGTTGAAAGCAGCGATGGAGCTAACAACAATAACCTGCGAAGTGGGCTCGACATTACCCTTCTTGTTGCCGTTGTCCAGTAGTTCCAAGAATGCCATAGCCGTATACCACACTGAAGCAGTATTGACGGCAAACGTGTTGACATAAGCGCCAAAATCAGTCTCCAAGTTCTGGCTGGCCCATTCTTTCAGGTTTGTCTCAGGCTTAAGAGGTGAGACTTGAGGACCGCCGATTCCCGAGTTGCAGACGAGAAGGTTGAGGTATCCGGCGTCTTGTTCCACGAACTTGACGGCTGCCTTGAGGCTGTCCTTGGATGTGACGTCGCATTGGATAGGTACGATATTCTTTCCGACCTTGCTTGCTGCAGCTTCGAGGACCTCCTTTCTTCTTCCAGCGATGTAAACTTTGGAAGCTCCGTTCAGGACTAGAGTTTTGGCGAGCATGAGTCCAATACCTGATGGCTATCAGCAGTTGATCATTTCGTGTCATGACTCATCGGATTGGTCTCACCTGTGCCGCCTCCGGTCACCAACGCAACGAGACCATTGACGTTGAAGATGGATCCAGCAGTGAGCTGTTCAGGGGTTATTTGTGCAGCCATTGTGAGACAAGTCTGGTTCGATCGGGTTAATGAAGAGGATCGATCTAGAATGGAAGTGAAGGACGGGAAAAAAGTCAACGAGACGAAGACGACTATATTATTAGGGCGGGGTAGAAGAAAGCGGTTCATTAATTCCGATTTGAGCCCCGCGTTTGCGTCTGACTGATGAATACCTAGCGAGATTTACCATGACGCAATTAGACGCCTGAGTCATAGTCAACGTTACCTTATCGTCCTCATGAGATCTTTGGGATCCGAATCCTGAATGGCCAGCTCGAGTATCTGGTAAGCAAGTTGATGTTACTACCAGTGCTTAACAACGATCGACCGAACGTGAAATTTTCTCCATAACATCAACTGGGTTCACAGACGTGAGAGCAAATGCTTCATCTCGGGTGATCAATTAGACATTGATATCAATGTTATCTCGAATATTCGCTTTTACTCATATGTAACATCAAGGCTATATACTCATCTCTTGCCGTTACCCATCAACATAGTCGTCAACCTCCTTAGACCATCCATTCGTAGCATTGTACTCATCTTCTGTCGTTGTTCCATGCAGGACCTCGTACCTCTTCATGTCATTTGAACCTTGCTTTGCAGCACCGGTGACCAACTCAGCAACTCTTCCTCCAATCTCACGTCCCTCGGTCCAAGCTCCTTGAAGATAACCAAAGAACTCGGCTGAGTTTGCCTCGCCTGCGAACCAAAGCCTATTGAGATTTGCTCGAAGATTCTGGTGCTTCTCAAGAGTCATGCCCACGGGCCAGTTGCTGTAGGAGCCATAAGCCCACCTAAAATCTGTTAGTGATCGGTTCAAATGGGTTGCATCTGTGACTCACTTTTCTAAACTCCAACGGGGGTACATGAATGCAATAGGATCAGGGACATCCTTATCAGGGAACATGGCTCTCAGAACCTCCATGATCTGCTCTTGCGTCTCTTCGTCCGTCTGCGCTTCTACCTTATACGCCTGCTGCGCAACAACTGTCACAAAGATCATGTTAGACCCTTCGAGGAAGCCTGGTGCGGCCATCGACTGGAACAATGGAAAGTGTCCTCTCTCGTCAGGATCAGCATAGAGGAAAAACTCTGTTTCCTCAGGCCAGAAGGTTTCGTTGAACTGCATGAAGATTTTGGTGTAAGTGCCCATCTGGAACTGTTCAATAGCTTCTCTTTTCCATCGAGGCAGCTTGGGCTTGAACTCGACAGCATTGTTCTGAAGGACACCGACCGAGAAAGTGCAGATGGCGTGCTCAGCTTCGATACAGTCTCCTCCCTCCATGTGTACTTTCACACCCCCTGAATGGTACTTGATAGCCTTGACTGTGGTGTTGAATAATAGTCGAGGGTCTCCATGTTCCAAGAATTCGTAGGCTTCCTCTCTGATGAATGTGTTGAAACCTCTTGGGTCGATAACTAGATTCGTCTCGTCGCTGAAATGTTTGAAAGTCGCATTGTTTCCAGCCACTCCAAATAGTAGCCCGGACTGCTCCGGCGGCCAAGCTGTCTCAAAATCCCATCCCCACCACTCTGCTGCTTGCTTGTGGTTATCCTTCATGGGCTTCCACCCCGCGACACTGAGACCGGCGCGTACAGAGGTATCTTGAAGGTTCTCGCTCATGATATACCCAGCATCCTGGGAAACAATCTCAAACTTTTCATCAAACTCATCAATCAAATGCAGGTAGTCAGTTGGACCACCTTCGTCGTAGCTGATGATGGCGCTGTAGTTTGAGTAGCGATTCTTGATGCCATGTTTCTGAGCCAGAGCCCAGATAGGGTTGACATTGCCCGTCGCAGACTCAAGGCCTTCAACCCAGTTAGCGCCGAGTTCGACATGGTATGGCGTGCCATCGGCTGCCTGCCCAAAAGCAGTATTCCTCACACGGCCTCCGATGTAATCGTTTTGCTCAACGATGATGAAGTCGCTGATGGAAGCATTATGGAGAGTTTGAGCAGCCGTGATACCAGCAACACCTGCACCCAAGATGGCGACTTTTGTCTTTCGGCATGTTGAGGATCGCTCTTCGTGAGGTATGACAGAAGCTTGACTTGTTTCCGAGAACAAGCCGTAGGAGAGAGCGAGGATCGCTGGGATCTTGGAATGCATGGTGAAGAGCAGCTGCAAAGCAATCCTCCAACAAGCCAGTTTATGAAGCTGGAAAAGAAAGAATGGAAGTAATTTCTGTCAAAGTCATAATGGAAGCATGACTTGATGTCGGGGTTTTATAGACAAGACAAGCTGGTTATCAGTGGCCGGGTAACAGGTGACACCTGAGGCTGATCGTATTTTCCCGGTCTCATGTTTAAGACTGCAATCACAAACATCTATGGTCACCGAGAGTGTGCAACCTGGACTCCGAGACAGACATAATAGTTGCCCGGTATCTTGCAGCGATTAATCTGCTCATAGGTTGAAGCTCCTTAATCTGGCAGTTCGCTAGCCGGGCATATGCGGGGCTACACAATGCTGGTCGAGTGTCTTAACTATTTCGGGTCAATACATGGCAATGTCGGGCCAATTGATAAGACATGGTTTGGTCCGTTGCTGGTAGACCTGATTCCCCGCGTTATCAAGGCAGCACCTGGTCTGGTACTTTTGCACTGGCCGCGATTCGCGCTCAATCCTATATGTTGTCGATCCCTGAAAAATCCCGTAGTTGGAGGGCGCTGTCAAATATCAAGTGAGATTAGACGACAGTGTGTTGGGGATCGCGATACGATGCGGCAAATTGGAGAGATGGAACCCTACCCCACGTTTGGTGTTGATTCACCCAAGGCAGGGAAGCTTGGCCTCAGTGCGATAAGACATTTGTGTTGTACGGAGTTCAATCACAAATCCGATTGGTTGCTCTGTGCTGAAGCATCATAGCTCATAAACATGCTGATTCAGATGAGCTGTTGCCAGAGCAAAGGATCTCGAGCCATTTCGAAGGCGGTATACCTCGAGTAATGGCAAAAAGAACTCCTTAACGTTCGGAGAAGAGTGGGGGAATCTAACTATGCCAACAGGTCAATAACCTACTGTCTGGTCAGACACATTCCTCGACCCATACCGCCTCTCCTTGCTCCTCGTCCTCTGCCTCTATAGGTTCCATTTCTGATCGCTAGCCTTGTCTCTTCGCGCTCCCTCCATCGGTCCCTTGACTCTTGACATATCTGTCGTGGTGACTTTCCTTCCGCATTCGGCTGGTCCATCAAGTCCGCCCCCCCGGCTTCCACAAGTCTTGTCAGTACGGCATCTTGGGCTTGTATTTGCTCGTTGGTTCCATTGTCTTCTCTGCTCGGCCAGAATACACCACGCGCGGCTTGATGAAGAGGTGTCTCCTGCTCTGCATTCTTCACAGCAGCATCAGCGCCCTGTTCGAGCAACAAGGACATGGCATCGACGTTTTGCAGATTCCAAGCAGCAAGATATAAGGCTGTGTTTTCGGTACTATCAATATCTGTGACCTTTGCGCCGTGTCTTAGCAAAATAGTTACCGCAGCTGGATTGACAGGGGCCTTGAGAATTCGTCGACAGAATAAGCTATGCAGTGGTGTTTCTCCCTTGAGATTGCGAATGCTTGCATCTGCACCCCTATCGCAAAGTAGTTCGAATGTGATGTTCTTCTCTTCGGCCAAAACATCTAGTAGCGTGGTGCAAGGGCGTATCTCCATTGTGGTCTTGTGCGTTGATTATGGTAGGACAATTATCAAGGAGTAGTCTTATGATATTGCTGGTATTGGATACCCTGTCTTGGAGCTTTGAAGCAGGTATACAACTCGTATCATCACTCCACTCAATTCGAGTAACCCAGTGGAGAGGGAGACATCCTTGACTATCGCGGGAGCATATCATATCTGCAGCATCAACTCCAGCACCTCGATTGTCTAGCAAAGTCTCGACGGCTTTGAGATTGGCGTGTTGACAAGCAATAGAAAATGCAGTCATGTCGAGAGACCCATCATATCCAAGATAGAAGCCTTCTTGATACAGTCCTACTTTGGCTTGTATATCAGCACCGCCGTCGATAAGTCTTTTGATCAATTCAGGACCTGCCCACTGTGCAGCTAAAGTGAGAACAGTGTTGGGTAGAGATTCGAAAACTGGATGCAACGGCAACACGGCATCAGAAGCACAGGCACCCCGATTAAGCAGTAAATGTATTACAGCTTCATGCCTGCCAAAGGGCCTTCATGCCATTCTTGAGAAATGCCAGACTTAATCGCAGTAACACTTGCAGCCGATGCGATCGCGGTATAACCATGATTATTCCGCGCGTGGATATCGGCATATAAAGGCTGGTTATCAAGCAAGAATTGCACCATCTCCATCTGAGCAAATTCGGCGGCCACGTTTAATAGTTGAAATCCGCGCTCTCTGGAATTTAACTTGGGAGTCGGGTCAGTAAATATCGGGTAGCCAACAATCGCGTTGTGGTTTAGAAGGACTTGAAGAGCATCAACGCTTCCACTCTTGGCTGCGATATAGAACACGTCGTACCAGTATGGAAGCGCGTCTATCTCATGGACAACCCAAGGGCCAACAGTCAGATATTGCTTAAGGGTACTGACATCATTTCGACGAATGATTTCAGATCGAAGGCCAAAGAATTCGGTATCGAAGAGAGTATAGCCGTCTTGGTCGGTTATAACAACAGAGCCCCAGGGAGGGTTTCCATCCTGGTCGCGCTCGTTGGGTCTTGACGAAATTCTCGATAGGGTGAGTCAGTTTCGGACAGAGGCGAAGCCGAAGGCATGTTTATCAAAGACTGATCTGAACGAAGAGGAAAGGTGGGATGGTCAGATCCAGTGAATCAATACGTAAAAAACAAAGTGCACGGATCTATATCCACTCTTAACAGCTGTCACGGTCCGACAGGAGACCTGTTGCCCAATGGTCTGTCTCTTTGTGATGGAACCAACAGGCTTTTAGCGTCCCAAACATCGAGACTACGGTTGACGAGGACGACATTTGAATCAACGGTACAGCAATTTTTCCTAAATTAACTATAGCCGCCCCTCCCGTTTTATTAGAGAGGATTATGCAACTAAAAGTTAGATTATCTTCTTTAATGTAATATATTTCTCTTCTAAAATGCTAGTAAAAGTAATAATGCATTTAGTAAACTTCTCTCTATAGGCTAGAAGGGTATATTAGTTGCAATGCCCTATATAAAGGGACTTGATTGACCTTCAAAATGACCTTTAAATTGACTGACTGACTGATTGACTGACCTTCAAATTGACCTTTAAGATGACCGTTAAAATGACCTTTAAAAATGACCTTTAAATTAAATGACCTCTCTGGCTGGCTGGCTGGCTAATATTATTGCTATAAAGGCTACTATTAAAAGGGGGGTTTTCCTAATTTTCTTAGGGTGCCTATATGGAAATCGTGGAAATGAAAAATGAATTTTGACTATTGATCTAAATGTTATTCTCGTCAACCGTAGAGACCAGACAGCAGTTTTGATGTAATCTAATTGGTCTCAATCTCCACCATCGTAGCCTGTTAAGCACTGGTAGACTGTAGTGCAACATGATGGGTATTACCGTAAATCCAAGTAGTGTCCAAAACCACAACCACAAAGGTTTTGCATGGCTGTCCCACTCTCCGGGTCATCCGAGTAATGCAAGGATGTACAACCTCACCACGGTGAGATTTGACATGCAAAAGCTTTGATAACGGAGCTGAAGCTTGTGATTAGTCTGTATGATTGGCAAAAAGATGCGACAACGCTCAATTGAGCCTGGGAAAAAGATAACATCAAGCCCCCGGCCGGGGTCGAACCGGCAATCTCAAGATTAGAAGTCTTGCGCCTTAGCCATTAGGCCACGGGGGCTATCTTAGCGAATGAGATGTTGTGGCTGCTTTTAAAAAATCCTATATCGCAAATGATAGTTTACACCAAGACAGATGTCGGCATCATACATAAACCTCCACACCATTTTCTGTTTTGCATGGTCTTCTCAATAGTGAAAAGTGAATGGTAGTCCAAGTACCGACAGTATGGCGCATGAGGCACAGCTTTCAGGGACTGTCACCAGGATGTCGACTGACCTACCTATTCAGGAAGGAATTTGCGATTGTCGTCTTTTGCGACAGTAGCTCAGACATTGCTGCTGTTCAATCTAGATGCAAGTCACTCGAGGTCACCTTTCATCTTTGCCCATCTGTGTCGCGTACTACTAAGTTACCCACACATTTAAGTGATTGGATCAATTGAGGCACCTATCATACGTTCGTGATCATGTCGAATTACAACGCCGCTTGAATCTCTGCGCCAATCAATCCTGTCGGACTGTAGGGTCGGCCCAGTACAAACCATTCGTAGTCTGAGTTCAGGCGATTACTGAGCCAAGAGCCCAGACCACTTGTTAGCCACAGTCACTATTGACACTAAAGTCCTCTAGACTACTCTGAAGACAGTATTAAAAACCTAGAATTGCATGTGTTGTAGTCGCGATACCAACCCGCCAGCTTCAAAGGACGCAAGGTACTGGTAATCGACACAGCGTCACATGCAAAACGGAGATCTATCAAGCAGTCCAAGCCAAGCGCAAAGCTGCCATGTAAGATAAGTTGATTGTCTCAGCCTCCATGCAGTTGCTGACAGCTCATTACCACATTGTGTCAACGAGTGTGAGGATCAGCCCCAATAGTACTGAATGGCCTCTGCTGGTATGCACTGATGCGTTCCATACCCTCCAGGTCTCTCACATTCATAGGCTGCGAGGTGAGCCTTCTCCTGCACAAGCACGTAACGATTAATTGTAGTGGCTGGCGCAATCGTGCAGCTAGGCCAAAATATTCACCATCACCGAGACCTAGAAAACCATCACCCAGGCGGTACCTAGTGAGCTAGCGGGCGGCCCGCAGCGGCTGGGGTTAGATCGCCGGGGAGCCCTCAGCTCAGCTGCCCTCGTGCCAATATTGGCCCAAAGGCGTCTCTCAAAAAGGAATGGATATGGAATGTGTGGCCTATCTGTCTCAGGGGTGTCAAGACATAAGCAAGTAGTAGATAACCTGGATATAATCGAATTTTGGTCTACCTAATCGTGGAAAAGTATATCTGCTCCCTCAAATCCCTCTTCTGTGTCTCCTCAGCAGATCGTGTCAATTATTCCTTTCATCCAACACCATGGTTTACACTCCCGCAACAAAGCATCCCAATGGCGCCCGACTCCTGGCCTTGGATGGAGGCGGTGTTAGAGGCATCATGTCACTTATGGTTCTGCAAGAAGTCATGTTCCGTATCCAAAAGAAGAAGGGACTAAAGGAAGAGCCACTCCCTATTGACTACTTTGAGCTTGCTGCTGGAACCAGCACTGGTGGTATCATCGGTATCATGCTCTTCCGGTTACGCATGTCGGCCACTCAGGCAATCGAACAGTACAACTTAATTGCGGAACGAGTTTTCAGCCCGACACTCGCTGGTTACAACATTGGCTGGATGCACAAAAGTATTTCGTCATTCTTCAACGCTACAAAAACCGTGCTTCGCACCACCCGATTTGATGACGCCAACATGAGGAAGGCCATCGACCAGGTTGTTGAAGTCTTTGGCTTGGATGAGAATGATAGGAATCTCAAGGGCAATGCTCCGCTCCAGCATCCTAAAGCTGGTAGAGTGTAAGTCTGAACTCTCAACTCGGTCCGTTCATCCATTCTGACTTGGTGTAGATTCTGCTGTACAACTGCGCAGAACCGCGCAGAGAACGTGCTGCTCCGTACTTATAAAGACAACAATATCTATCCTAGCTCTGTTGTCAACCGAGTCATGAGCACTCACCAGGAAAGCGTCACCATCAGCCTTGCTGCTCGTGCCACATCCGCAGCACCGACATATTTTGTCGAAGTGCCTTTCCCAGAAAACTCCAAGAAGGGGGATAGAGACAGGCTTGTATTCTGGGACGGAGGACTTCTCAACAACAACCCCATCGATCAGTTGTGGTACTCACGATACGAGCTTACCCCCAAGGACACGGCCGCGCCACCTGTATCCTGCGTCATCAGCTTGGGTACTGGCTATGTCAGACCCGATGCTCCCTTGGAGTCCTGGCTCCAGGTTGCTGGAATTGCTGGCGAGGTGATGGAATTCGCAACTAACACGAATGCCAAGGGCAAGGACTTTTCCCGACATGTCCAGACCATCAAGGATCGACCCGAGCACAAGGACATGAAGTACATCCGCCTAAACCCATCTCTGAAGAAGAATGTGATTGGACTCGCCGACTACACGATGATGCCTGAGTTGAAGGCACTGACCCGAGAGTATCTCGATGACAAGGGCAATCAGGAGTGGATTGATCTTGCTGTTGAGGCTATTTGTGCTTAGAGCAGTTATGTATACGTATAGTATCTTTCCAAACCCTATAATTAAGCAATAGAATTTCTCCAAGTTTTGTAGCTTATAATCAGATCTCTTCATCTTTTACTTAGGAGCATCCTCCATTCACTTCGCGACGGCTCAATTCAACTCCTTTTCTGTGGTCTTCCATTAACCTCTGCAAAGCTTTGACCAAACCCTGTGCAGCTTCCTGCGATGTTTGATGGTGGAAGACCAATCTCCCAGAAGGGAACACAACGATACGGTTGTCAGCACAATAATCCACGAATGCAGCCGGTGGTATACCAATAGCCTCGAGGTCCAACACGATCATATTCGTTTGAACCGGCAGAGCAAACTTGTATCCGATGCTTTCGAGTTTATCTCCCGTTGATTTGGTCAGAGCATGAACTTCAGTCAACAGAGGCAGGGTGTGGTCGAGGGCCGCCAATGCTGCAGCAGCCATCATACCTGGCTGTCTCGTTCCTCCGCCAAGCATTTTGCGATACCACTTGGCACGCTCTATGAATCTACGGCTTCCACAGATGACGCTTCCCATGGGTGCTCCTAGGCCCTTGGCTAGACAGATTGACATGGAGTCGAAGCAAGCAGCGTAGGCTTTCAGGTCGACCCCTTCCGCTGCAACGCCATCCAAGACACGGGCGGCATCGAGGTGCATTGCGACTGGCGATTGTCCTTCAGGGACTGGAAAGGACTTGACATATTCTGAGATAGCTTGCGCCTCCGCAAGAGGTAAGATTGTTCCGGATAACGTATTCTCTAGACAGACGACTCGAGTTGGGGGGAAGTGGACTGGCTAGTTAGCACATGATAGACGTACAACTCATGGGTGACTTACTGTTCCCATCAGCAATCATATTTGCTTTGACATCTTCTAAGGTCAGATGCACTCCATTCTTTGGATGTACAGTCGTCGCCGAAGCTTGTGACAGGACAGGCAAAGCACCAGACTCCCAGCAATGGACATGCGCTCGGTGGTCAAGAAGCACCGTATGGGGTGGTTGCGTTAGATGTGTTCGTAGGCAAATCTGGTTTCCCTGCGTTCCTGAAACTGCCCAAAGAGCGGCTTCCTTGCCTGTCAACTCCATGATTTTTGCCTCAAGTGCTTTCACCGAGGGGTCTCCTTCAGTGTCATAGATGTCATCGTTATAAGAAGCATTGACAATAGCCTTGAAATGTCAGCATGGAGCATTCAAGGTTGCGGAATACAACTGACCTCCATCATTGATTCCGTCGGCACAGTGACAACGTCTGAGCGAAAGTCTCTCGAGGCCTTTTCGCACGCGGCTCGCATCTTTGTCTGGACACGGCCTGAGAAGATAGTAGATTCGAGATCTTTAGTCATGGTGAATCATGGTGAAGTTTGCGCGGTGACACAATCAGTTTCTACAGTGAATGTTGTTTTCAGATGAGAGGTTCAAGAACAGGATACATAATCAAATGTGCATTTATAGTCCCAGTGCAAACAACCCAGAAGCCACGACTTCCCCGCGGGAAACTGTGGATGATCTAACCGCGGATGTCTTATCGAGGACAACTCGACGCCGACTGGCCATCTGAAAGCACCCATTGTCAAGAAACTCCACAACGTTATCAAGAAATGGCGGGGTAACGGAATCTAATCTGCAGCCGAGTACGGACAGTCACATCATCATTTTATATTCATCTCTGACAGTGGCCATGAGTTGCGTGATATGTATGATTCCATATACGTATCATGCCTGGCAGTCGTTGATCACTCATCTATCCTCTGTCAATCCTATTCATAAATTACTCGTCTATGTTCTGGAGAATGTGAACACGCCCGTTACTACTTCAAGTTGGTGATAAATAATGCAATATGCTCTTTTAATGTACGTATAATTGTGATATCTGACTCATACAATCAATCAATCTTCCTTCCAACGGCAGCCTTGTGCTCAAACAGCCGAGTTATCACCGCATGAGAATGCACCCCGGACCGCGCTGCTGTCATTGTTGAAAATGTCAATCAATTCAGTGATAGAAGACCACAAGCCTCCGGCGTTCATGAACAAGGACTGGACAATTAGAAGGGCGTTGATAATTGAAAGACAAGTCTTCTTCCAGTTGCTGAAATAGAGTCCCTTGTTGAGATGGAACCAAAAGATAGCACTCAATCCGAAGGTGAACCAGGCAATAGTCGTGGCAGAAGAGATGGCCAAGATGGAATCGAAGATAGGAATCGCGTTAGAAAGAACAAAGACGATAATCCAGTAAAAGGTAACACAACCGATCCAGGTGCTCCAAGACTTGACACTTCGGTCGGTGATTTGGTGGGTCGAGTTCATCCATCGCATCATAACAACATAGAGGTATTTGGTGCCAGTATGTCCAAATGACATGGCAGTGGCAAAGACGGCTGGCAAGACAACTCCGTAAGCAGCCTTTGCAGCAGTGCTAGGCGCAGAGCCAAGAGCGGGGGAAGTAGTATAGTCGCCAGCGAGGCAGTAAATGACAATGGCGATGATAGTATAGATGGTGATGGAGAACACTTCCAGACAGGCTAGAGCCATGGGGAAATCCTTGCTTGGGTTTCGCATTTCAGCCATGTAGGAAACGAAGCTGATGTTGGCGGCATAGGCGTAGCAAATCTTCAGACACGCGTTTAATCCTTCACGGAATGTAGGGTTGCCCACGACAGCGATTTCCTTGTCCCAACCAGGAGGTGCACGGGAGGGCGAAGAAACACCCAAGCTGATCATGACGATAAGGGCGGCGGCCAAAATACTGATGGTGGATGGGATACCACTCTGGGACACGAATTTGACGGTTCGAGGGAGACACAAGAACCAATTGGCAATAACAGCGATAGCGATAAAGGCTACCGTGCAGAACGCATGGTTGCTCAATGTGTTGAACGAGACGGAAAGCGTAACGCTGGCTGAAGCACTGGTAAAGATGACCTTGACCAACAAGCCGATTCCGGCAATAATCTCGAGCGGACGGCCACCAATGATGGCACACATATCAACCACATTGACAACATGGGGGTAGCGTCTGTAGAATTGTAACAATTCGTACGCGGTATAGGAGGAAAGGCAACCTAGACCGATAATGGCGATGATACCAGGAACGACACCTAAGACCTTAAGACAGGCTGGAAGAGACAGAACACCTAGACCGATTTGGTTGGTCAATAGGACAAAGACGGTGTCCCAACGACTGAGGGTTCTGTAGTTCTTGCCGCCTTGACTGAAGATGTTCTGGACAGGTGCGTGGGGATCTGTCTCGTCCTTAACAGTCATGTTGTCATCGTAGTCGACTCCTTCGATTCGGATGCTGTCGTCTTGCTGAGGGCCATTGTTGGCAATGGGAGCAGTGTTCTGCTGCTCGGTAGCAACACCCTCAGGAGTTGTCTTGTTGGTGGACATAGCAGAGGATGGGAGGTTCTGAATTCGACAAGACAATTTCAACGTCGACGTTACACGCGATTGTTGACAGCGCAGACCTGAACGTCTTGGACCAGCGCGACCAGTTGGACAAGTATGTATAAGAGAACAAATCAAGAACAGAAGCTTCAGGGACACCGAACCAGTTGTACTCTAAATAAGAAGGCAACAAGATCGGATACCGAGTAGAAAAGGAATTTTCCTCCCACATGATGCAGCGGCAGGGTTAAACTTATATAGCTACGAGATATCCATCCTGATGGATCCCACCTCCACCCATCCCAGAGTATCCGCCAATGCCCAGGAACGAAAGAGGAAAACCCTTCCTTCTCGTCGGCCAATGTCGTGAGCAGCATTAATCGGAATGAGATTGGGGATGGCAAACAAAAAAGAGAGCTATCTTGTTCCCCAACGCGGAGCCCCACGGGACAAAAAACCAATGCAAGGATCCCAAGTGAAGAAGAAAAGGGAGAGAAACTGGACATGTAGATGCGATGATCGTGTCACGTAAAGATTATCAAATGGAAAGGTGAAGCAGGAAAATCGAGGGGTGTGTATGTTTAACATGTAATTAAGAAGGCGTCGACGTGGTGTTAGTAAAAGAAAAAGTGGTGAGAGAATCCATCGTTCGTTCGGTGGAACTCGGTGACCCTCAATATTTTAGTTTTTATTCCTTTTATGATGGAGAAAAGTATGGAATGCCGCTAGTGGAAAGAGATTTCACAACGGTTGACCTTGGTTTTATGTAACAGACGAGATCTACGTCACTTGTGAGGGATGATCATTTCCATGATAAGGAGCAAGGCACTGGGTGTGGGATCACGATAACTGGTGCCAAACAGACGAATACTGTAAGAGATAATGCGGGATATGTTTGTGTTAGAACATTTTATTAAGGTTTAATGCAAACATTAAGCTGTGGTCATGACTCCCTCATCAAAGTCAGTCTCCTGTCGGCGTTGTTAGTAATGCATGTATATGCATATGGTGGTGTTGCCATTGCCCTCACATGATACCGTACATGATGTGTTCCCGGTAGGATTGACCCTTCCCTTTAGCAAATTGATACGATACGACATCTTTCATCCCTTTATCAATTGCAGACCCATGAAAGAAATTGACGGTGTAAACTCAGATACGGAGTATTGGTGCACTGCAGTTACAGTTCGCCCATCATCTCACATCTGATTGACTCGGTAACAGTCGATATTACGAGAGAAAAGTGTCATGATACACTAACAATCCATCAAGTGGATCTCGCCAATACATGTTTACTTAAAGGTTTCCTCCAAAGCCCCATATGAGGGCGCTTCTCTTACGTGCCGAATTGCTCCTCGAGGCCAACCAAAGTCGTTTACTGTCCGTTTCGCTGCTCCACGGGAATTGTGGCCAACAGGGATTTCGGAAATGAAGATTTTTTCCACGTCGGAGGCGCACTGAATGTTCAGGATTGTGATGAATGATTTACAAAGCAAAACATGGTATCAATGGATGAAAAGCTGTTAGCCCTGCCTGATTAATAACAGGACTGTAGCGTTGATTGAACAGCAAGTGAATACAGTAAAAGATTGAATCAAGAAATAGTCTCTTTACATCAAAATCACCAAGGTTATGTGAACTCTAGCTGATACGTTGCCAGCAGTGGTTTCGTGTCTGCTATCGATAGCTGGTCAGTCCGTACAATATCCGTTGGAGAAAAGGTCAGAGCCTTCAATTCCTCCCTGTCAATTGACTCGTGTCCCCTCAAAAGTGGTGCCAAATCCTGGCACGATAATGGATCATCACATCCTCAAGAAAAACACGCTCCCCTCCTCGTCCACGCCCTCTACTTACTACTGTTGCGCACGCACCTAATACATCTACATCTACATCTCTCTCTATGTGACCGCAGAAGTAATGATTTTACATGGATTCCCGGTTTTCTCCGTGCAACGACTCATGAAATCTGCAATCTTGATTCTTCTCCGTGGCGGGGATGCTGGGGAACACCAGGGGACTACGGGGTCGTAACTCCGCATGGTAATGAGTGCTCCTCGTTGACGCTATTACCCCATCCTTCCTCTCTTTGGTCCATCATTTCGGGAGTCGGGAGAGAGACGTCGAAGCTTTGCCGTAGTTGAATGTGATGCCTGATGATGACCGTTTGGTATTGGTCAGCATTCTTGTTTTTGGTTTCTAGCTGGCTAATCGGCTTCATGTTTGCTTTTGTTTATGGTCGAATTCTCGTAGAGCATCCTGCAAAAGATACTTGCGATGTACTCACGACAGTCCTTCCCTCGGACAGGATCCATGAGATAATTCTCATGGCAACTACACTACGCAATGGTACATCAGGGGTACCTTTGATCTAGCACAAATACCTGTATTCAATCTTCTTCTACCTTATGCATGAGTGTGTAATCAGGATCCTTCTTGCACTGAGTGAGACGATGCTAAGTGCTTCAAACTGTCAACATATATGTTCCCTAGTCTACATCATCTCAAGACTAGAAATTGTTAGATGATCGTGAAATGTGTGCAAGCTCTGTTCAGTCTGCTGCTGGTATCTAGCTAAATCACTCGCGTATACACGTGAGTTTCTTCGCAAACTAGATGACCGACCCCAAAGGCTGTACAATGCTATAGATGCAATAATGTTTATATCCAGGATCAATGTTCAGCGTACTCTGCACCAGTGATGACTCTTTTCGAGATCGAACACACCCTCTTACAATTCGATTTGGCCGTCAAGAAAACAAATCTTGATTGCTACTTGACCAGTAGGCATTGATTCAAACAAACCCCACCCAAGGCACTACTCACTTCTCTTTTCCAAGTATCCAAAGATTACTTATCAATCTATCCAAGATCGGAATGTTGTACATATCTCGTTGTTGATGCACATTTTCATGATTGGCAAGGAAACACCAAGGTGACACCATCAGTCTATAAACAGGGGGCCATTGAGACATACCTAAAATTAACAATTCCTCGAAGCACAAAAAACTGAAATAACAGACTCTTCTGCTCGATGGTCGCTGTCAATTGCATCCACTTGTTTCATTAAGAAGTGAGATTTGCAATAACGCATCCTGAGTTACCCTGTAGTTTGGTCTTCGAAATGGATGACACCCAAACTCTGTGTGTTTATGCCCGCAGAAATGCGAGATAATTCTCACATCCCAAACATCCAGCATTCACACGTCCAAAACCCGTTTTGGTAGTCACTCATATCAAGTTAGGAAGGGTTCGATTTCCACCAGTGCCTATAAGATGATCGACATTGTATGTTGTGAACGTAGACATTCAAGGCATCCAAAGCAAACTGGTGAGATATGACCCGGATAATAACGCTGAGCCACAAGGAACCGGATAATTATTAAGCTAGGCCTTGAGAACAAATTCCCTCCCTGCCTTTCTTTCATCTTCGCTCTCATGTAGACAAAGACCGAACAATTACCCGACTAATGAGCCGAACAGATCACGACAATCCACGTGTGACTCCAACCCTACAGTCAACTGATAACGGGGCATCAATTGCCGTGCTTGAGTCTGGAGACGATTTCAAAGCAGAGGCAGTTTTGTCGGAACGACATCAACCTTAATTCCCTATTCAGGTAAAAGCCAGCCCAGGCATCGTTAGACAATCAACCGAATGATACCCCGCAAACGACTGTTATGGAGATCCAGACACCAAAAAGACCAGAGCGAGCCAAAATGCTGTAACCTGATTCAAGGATTGTCGGTCCGACAGATACGGGATCCCCTTAGATCCTTACCTTGGATGGCTAGATCCCAGACATCCCCAGACGGAGACATGGCTCGTGGCGTGCCACCCCCAGATTGATTTTGAGCATAAATGTGAGGCCAGTATCTCCATTGTTCTTGTCCAGTGTTTTCTGTCTCTTCATCTTTTAATTGTGTAGGAATTACTGTTCCATCATGTCCAACACACAGACCATCACAGTAAAAAAACAGGCCTCCCCAGACCGATTCATGCAATGGAGGCCGAAATACCATCTTTTAGCAACAAACGGTTGGATGAATGATCCCTGTGGCCTTTCTTACGACCCGATAAGAAAGAAATATCACGCCTTTTTCCAATGGAATCCGTTTGGGAACGATTGGGGAAACATGTCCTGGGGCCATGCCGTGTCGGATGATTTGGTATCTTGGAAGATGTCCGAAGATGCCGCTTTAGAGCCTGTTACATCATACGACAGCAAGGGTATCTTTACAGGAGCCATTGTACCAACAGATTTGAATGGAGAAAATAACGGGACCATGACTGCTGTCTACACTTCTGTCAGCAACTTGCCGATTCACCACACATTACCATACACCTACGGTTCAGAAACATTAAGCTTGGCCACCTCTACCGATGGCGGCTACACTTGGGATAGAATCGACGCGAACCCAATATTACCAGGACCCCCTACCGATGTAGAAGCTACATCTTGGAGAGACCCCTATGTATCTCGCTGGCCATCAATGAGCGAGAAGCTAGGTCTCCCATCAGATCAGCTATATGGCTTGGTTTCTGGCGGTATTCGAGATAAGACACCCACAACATGGCTGTACACCGTAAATCCTAAAGATCTTCGGGAATGGCGATGCATTAGCAATCTTGTTGATGTTGGCAAGAACTTCTGTCCACCAGGAACAGACTTCGACATGGGCGCCAACTTCGAATGCACAAATTTCCTTTCACTCAACGACATGAACGGTCATAACAGAGACTTTCTCATCATGTCTTGCGAAGGAATTAAGAAGACAAGCAAAAAGGAGCATGGGACAGCAACAAGGTGTGAGCGCCTCCAAGCCTGGATGTCTGGGCCGCTGGAGACGACGGATGATAAGAGCTCAGTCAAGATGAAGTGGGAATGCGGTGGATGTTTTGACTACGGCATTGTTTACGCTGTTAACTCATTCTGGGATCCCGCCATAAAGGAACAAGTGATGATGGGATGGATCGTCGAAGACGATTTACCCGACTCCCTAAGGCGTCCTCAAGGCTGGTCTGGCAGCCTTACGCTACCACGAGTTGTGAAGCATTGGGCTTTGGAAAATGTTGTTGGCAGCAGACAGGGTGATGTATCATTGACGGGATCATTTGCCGTCCAACAAGGCGCCAATAACACCAAGACTGTCCGAACTCTCGGCGTTTCCCCTCATCCGAATCTTGAGAATCTCCGAAAATACGCTCACAGAGTCGATTTCGATTCCGGAAATCTATCGGTTAATCATGGATCCAACAAGGCTGGACCTCCGATGAATCTCAAGAGCCATCAGTGGGAACTCAAGTTCGAGGCCGCTTTATCAACTGAGTGTCGTCGTATCGGCTTCAATCTCTTCCACTCACCAAGTATGTGTCTTTTTCTCTGGACAGCACGCTCCGAACTAACCTTTGTCACAGATTCAGTACACGTTTCAAGAATTTACTTTGATACAAAGGAGGGCCAAGTTATTATCGAAAGATCAGCCCTGAACTCACCCCCTGGAGTCAACGTTGCCCCCGAGTCAGCCCCTCACCTACTCTTCACCACTCGCAATGAGGATACGGGTATCGAGAAGGAAGAGAAACTCAAGATGCACATGTTTTATGATCAGGGTATCTTGGAGCTTTATGTTAATGACCGAACTGTCATCACTAGCCGTGTTTATCCCTTGTCGACACACCATCCTAGTCTGCAACTGTTTATGGAGGGAAGTGATGATGCTTCGTCGACATCACTAGAGTCTCACGGCACACTTTGGGATGGACTAGAAGCTTAGATAGACTATGCTAGGCGAGTGGCTACGATAGAGTTACCGTTAGACTAGGAATAGGTTCCCCTTGGCCCAAAGCAAGGTCACAGGGGCGTCAGTTTTGTATATGAATGAATAATGATATGTTCAAGAATTCTAAAATCCTATCTACAGTTTGCAACTCCATGTGTCGGGGTCATTTGAATCCCCAACACCGTTCCAAACATTTCGATAAGGGTATCGACAATGTCTTCTCTTGAACTCTATATCTCCTCCTGCCACCCCATCAACAAATCTGTAGCCCTCAATCGTATCAGGTGCAACACCCTTCTCCACCCACTGGATAATTGCCAACAACACATTGTTCTCTGGCTCCATACCGCCGACTGACGCCAGTCTGTTGCCGATGTAAGAAGCACCACTTCCACCAGCGCAATGACCTGTTCCGCTGACACGGAAGAAGCGGTAAAATTCATCCAGGTCAGTGCTCTGAAGGTTCATGGTTCTCGCGACATGGTTGTAGTAAAGCTCCGAGATCTCACTGCTGATGAGTCCGTCTTGAAGGCCGTGCCAATGAAGAATCTTGGAGCCGCGGTCTCGTACAGCTGATAGATCACCCTCCCAGGTTTGGATGTTGTAAGGGTTCTGCTTGAGTGCTGCTTCATAGTCCTTGGGCCCGATAGTATCAGGGTCCCAGTCTAGGTCCTCATACACCACGTACTTGAACCACTCGGTAGAGTAAGGGAAGGGCTGGCCACCAACCTGAACAGTAAAGGCACCATCTGCACCAGGGACCAGGTTGGGATAAACAAAAGTTCCATTGACACCATACAGAGGAGAGAAGACCTTGCGGACAGTCTCAACTTGGGTCGGTGTCAAGCAGTCGGCGGTCTGGTTCTGACCGCAGAGAAGAGCCTCAGGGCGATATCGGCAGAGGTTAGTGTCCTCAATCACGCCATCGGACACGCCGTCCAGATCATCGCATTGCTTCAATGCATCTTTGTGGACAATCGCCCATTCGCTGGCATTGAGAAACGTCGCAGAACCTGGTCCACCAGTGATAGCCCATAAGCTTGCGGATCGGGACAAGAGGCTGGTAAAGGCGATTGCGGGTGCACCGGCGACGATGCCATCAAAATCTTCAGGAAAATCCTGAGCTTCTTTGAATCCCTGTCTTCCTCCTGTTGAGCATCCCAAGTAATATGATTTAGTGTGCTCCTTTCCGTAGAAAGCCTTGGTAATCTCTTTTCCTAGGACGACACCCGTATGCACAGATCGATATGCAAAGTCCTCGACAACTCCGGGGTGCTGGTACATGGGCAGAGCAGAAGTTCCGTTGTGGCCGTTGTTGGCGCTCACAGAAGCAAAACCAAGACCAACACCGTAGGCCATATCCTCATACTGGATACAACCGGATACACCGCCGTTGCCGGTGCTGAGAAAACGACCTGACCAATCTGATGGGAGCCACGCCTCAAAGCTGAGGTTGGATGTGGGTGAGGTGGTAACAAACATGGCTACTCGACATAGCTCAGCCTCGACAACCTGACCGGGACGACCACATGTTGGGTGGTTATCGGGGAAAGTGATATTTGTGCCTGGGGTGACATGCTCAGTGAACCAAACGGTGGTGTTGGGAAGCTGAAGACTGCTGGCCAGCGAGGCACATTTGTCGGCAAAACTGTCACTGCGAATGAGATTGGCAGCTTGACCAGGCCACTGCAGGGCCATAAACGGGAGCAACCAAGAGTAATTCATGATGGCTGAGCTGATGCAGGTAGAGACTCTAAATCGAGCTCAAGAAGCGAGCTGAAGAACAAGACAGGTTGAATGAAAAGTTTGAACGCAACTATGACAAGGTTAAACCTCGTTATTTATACAAGCATAACATGACGACGCTCATTTCGATTATCCTGGATTTTAGTAGCAATAGGCTAAGTTGAACCAGGCGATCTTTGCCATTTTCCCCAGGCCATCCCGGCGGGGAAACCTGGCTAGTCTGGGGTCAAGGTAACATGAATCAGGTAGTGAGGGGGTCAAATGTCCAAATCAGTATATCCTCGGTGAAATTAGAGGACTTTTGCGGGGTGATGGAGTTGTAGGATATGAGTATCGGCAGTTCCTTTGTTGAAATGAGGAGAAGGTGATGTTGCAGATGCTTTTTTGCTTGTTGTATAGTATATATTGTCAGGGAGTTTGAGATTGGATGTGAGGGTGACGGTCAAGATATCGAGCAGACTGGGATACAGGTAAAAGAAATATGCTACTCCTGTCATGCTGTTTACGGAAGTCGGCACAAGAGGCATGCAACAATTGCCGGGTTAAACTTATACTGGTGAATTGGTTCATTTGACTCGACTATTCCACTAAGTAATCTGCTGTCCATGGCGGAAGAAGCGAGGACATGGCCATTGTTCCCCCGCCTGCTTCTTCCTATTGAGGTAGTGTCACCTAGTATGCCTGTCAGCAAGCTTTATATTCAACTGAATTCAAACTTCTACAATACTTACCTGCCACATGTCAATAAGAACATATTTACCAGCATCCTCTGCAACAGGTCGCTGGAGCACTCCCACTGCAACAACGTAGTTCAACCACTGATAATCCGGATGTGCTGCCTGGAAGATTCCGCGCAGTAGTGTTCGCCCATCAGACTGAGTTGGTCCAGACGTCTGGATATAGATGTCTGCACCATCGTGCGTTCGCAGGTTGTATCGTGTATCCGGGAAAAAGACGCCGTTGGTATCTGTGACACCCCAATCGGCGCCGAGGTTGCTCACGGTACCAGACAGGCGTGGTCCCTCAAAGGTACCGCCGGTAATAGGAATAACCACGCGAGTTCCCTGACCATAGTCCCCGATGGGCCAGCGTTGACCTAGAGTCGCATTGACGGTATAGAGAAACTCATAACCCGGCGTGCCCAAGCGTTGAGCAGCGGATGTGCCCGTGCTAAGGGCAAGGGTGAAGAAGTTGAGAACAGGGGACAGTTTCATGTTGAATTCGTTATAGGGTATTGATCAGATGTTAATTGCTACAATCAATTATGCAAACGATATTGATTGTCATTTCTAGATTCAAGGTCTCCTGTTAAATATTTAGCCTGTCAATCCTGTCTCGTTCAGAAAGCGAGACTAGACTCCGACCATGACGAAATCCCCGCACAACCTTCGGCACTTGTTCCGGCAACTCTCAGATCTCCTGGAACAAAACAAAAACCGTTGCTTATTGAAGTGAGTGACGATTATTGAAATACGAAACTGTATTCGCAACGATTCTTGCGGTGGACAAGCCTCATGCAGAATGCGTTCTTGCGATATACTGATGATGGATCATACATGACGTTGTAGATTTGCTAGAATCTCAATAATGTCCTGTGGCTTTTTATAACCTTGCAAAGAATAACGCCATCCGAGCCACCCGATAGGGCTGAGATATCTAAGGTTTCATGTTTATCTGATATGTCAACTTTAATCAATTGACTGTGCCGGGTGCTGTTGTCACTGTTGATGTTGCTGCTGCGCGTTTTCTCTCCATATTTTGCTGCCTCCATTTCGCTGCCCTTGCTGCGTCACCCTCCGTCCCCTCCCACGTGCGCCCTTGTAAGTGTCGAAGGCATATCTCTTTACCGTCGCTAGGATAATAGAGCCATGTTGCCCATTTTGACCACTGGGACTATCATTAGTACACATGCATCCGACTGAATAGTGTAGCGGTAATGGCGCGAAAACTCACCTCCCCTTCCTTCATCTGTGCCCTTGCACGTTGTCCAACCTTGTCTTCGATGAAATCCCCTCGGAGCATGGCCAATCGTGTTGGAAAGACACGCTCAAGGTAGTGGGATGTCAACGCAACATGAGGTTTATCATGCCAGAAAAACATGGGAGTCAGGGGTATCTTGACATGGGGCTGGGATTTGGGAGAGTAGTCGCCTTTGAGGTCGGTCGTGAGTTTCTCCAGTGGAGGGAAATTGCTAACATCTGCGGTTATTGCATATGAAAGCATCCGGACAGCAGGGAGACAGACATATTTGATGGGCCTGTCAGTATCCGGATCTATTTGAGATTCTTCCATGATCTGGAGCAGCGGTTCGATTGGGAGATTAGAGGCAAGCATCCAATCATGCTGTTGTACCCATACATAAGGCGTCTCAACAATTCTCAAGGCAGATCGAACAGCAAGCCCAAAGCCTAGTCGTCTCGAGGCTTCGATGAAGGTGATGTTTTTGTTTAGGCTCTGCGTGATGGTGTAACTGACATTGTTGTCTGGATTATTTTGACTTCCAAACTCGGCTATGCTGTCTGTTTTTACAAATTCAGGTGTGTGGGCACTGTAGTATTGGCTGATGATGAATTCTTTGACGCCTTTCTTGTATAGCTCAAAGCTCTCAGCCTGTTGAAGGGTCACGCAGCCCTTCTTTAGTCGAGCCGTGGGCGTGATCTTGTCGAATCCATCAAATGTGACGATGACTCGACAAGATAACAAAGGATTGCAGTGAAGACCAAAGGACTGGTAGATGGACGACAGCAATTCTGTAGACGGAGCCGATGGTGTAAGGGATGTCGTTAAGATGACTGTGAGCTGGGTGGTTACGTCCCCCATGTTGATGCTATATTGATGTGCATTAGTACAAAAACGTCGCATCGATTGATATGGATCGACTTTATGTGGTCTCACGTACTATCCTGGCAATTACGGCTGATTTTGTTCCAGTCACTTTACATGAAGGCCTCAACCGAAATCACATTCTTGTATTTGGGCCAATCGACACAAATAAACCTGCAGGACAGACAAAAATTTGGTGTCTGCTTAGTTATGTACAGAACGGCCAATGCAACATCCAAGCGGACAAGCTCTGCTCAATCTCACGATAGTCAGTCATGGATGGAGGTTGTGCGGCGAGAATTGAAGAATTTTACTTGTGTGACTGCAGACTAGTCCATTTTAGGACGACCTTGAGCCACTGTCACTGTCACTGTCACGCGCAAATTAACTCTGAAGTTGGTGCCTATCTCTTCACATCTGGTAGCCGCTTATGCTTCACATTCTATGTAAGCTCCCAAGATCGAAGGTGATAGGGGATCCAACACAAGGCCGTCGGATGAGTTAAGTAAGTGTGCGTCAAGAGTCTCTTGTAGAATGCCCTGGCCCTGGCTTTGCATCAATCTTCTGGTGGGACTGGAGAGAGGAATTTGCCATCTCCATTTCATGGATGATTCCACAGCGACATCGGGGGTCCAATCAATAATGCACCGCAGATTGCCTCCTAACTTTAAGATTTCAATAAAGACGAAACCCATGGCTGTTTTACACGGACCGCTTCTTTTAGGGTTGTGCATACAACGTAGGTGCCCAAAGTAACGTTAGCTCGCCCCGCACAGACAGGGGGGTCAGAAAAGTCACTCTAAAGCAAATTAAGGTATCAAAGAGAGATTAATTTAAAGCTATTTAGACTATTATTTTATAAACCTACCTCTAGCGTTATATATATC